>JBBPJS010000698.1:0-14522 GCA_038088835.1 Singerocomus rubriflavus | reverse complement strand
CGCCCGTACGCCAGCCGGACAGACGGCGGCAGGTCCCACTCCCGCGTGCTGTCTTCCTTGTCCGTATCCCTGTCCTTGTCCCGCGACTGCTCTGATTCCACCACCGAGCTGATCTTGCTCAGCGGCAGACTAGCATTACCAACACTGCCGCCGCCGTTGCTACTGCTGCCCCTGGAAATAAAGATGCGAATGGACACCGAAAGCCAGGGGGACGTTAATGCGTGCGCGCGCAAAAGCGCGTCTGATATCCAATGGACGTGACCTGTACATGGTCCTCGGGTCAGACGTGCGCAGCGGACAGGGGAAGGAGGGGCACAGGCTCCACATCGTACGTACTCGTGTCACGTATCACCCAGATAAACACCACTCGACCACATTGGCTAGGTCCTCTTGTAGCCGCCCTGAGTGGAGAAAAAATACAGCAAGTTTCCATACACGTCCTCGAACGCGACTTACTCGATTACATTCAGAAACACCGGTAGCGTGTACGTTATTCCTGACCCGCCTGTCATCCCAAACGCTGGTCAACTTTGACATGTTCCCAAACACTGGTTCCTGAACAGACTCACCAGCGACCAGGATGGACGTGTCGTACGCGCCCAAGTCAGGCACAGATCCGTACGGTCCATCAATTAACAACTTGGTCTTCTGGCCATTGACGGCATAATCCCGCAAGCGCTTTGTGAACCCACTTCTGACGTTGATGAGGAACACGAGCTCCTTCCAGCGTACGCCGTGCTCGTCTTTGGTGTCCGGTTGGAACAGAGCCGAGTCTACGGTTGATATCGAAAAGGGGTGTGCTTCGAGTGGAAACGTGGACACGGATGGCATAATGAGGTACGCGGTCTGGCCAGGTGACCACTGAAAGTGGGATGGGCGACGCACTGTCATCCGGACAAAGTCGTCACCGAGTAGCTGGATGGCCGCATCTTGCAATTCTCCGCGCCGACTGAATTCAAAGTACAAGTGGTTGTACACCACCATGCGAGCGACGCGCATCAGACGATCCAGCCCCCAAAACATAAAGGAAGGCCAAATCCAGAAGGTGGTACTTCATGAATGGCGCTCGTCAACACTACCTTGTTGAAAACGGAGAGGAGCGTTTACTTACTCTGATATTTTGGTATGAAAGTATGCCGCCAACAGGAAAATGCTGATCACTGTGAGACGATAAAAACACTGAGAAGAGATGTTTGCTCACAATGCTGTAACAAAGTGTGTGTAGAAGAAGATCTCATATGCCCTGGTGCGAACAGCACGCAGGGATACGATGATTAGGATGGTGAACGAAACCATCGCTGTTATGCCGAGACGGAGCCATGTTGTTTCCAGTACACCCTGGACTCTAAGCGACCAGTCAATGACACGCATCTGGTGAGACCGCACGATGAAGCATCACCCTAGAAGGCCATATGTTTTTCCGCCCACGTGAATCAATAATAATCCGAAACAAGATCGTGCTGCGACACGGTGCATGTAATTTAACTGCAAACGAGATCAGTGTTACATCTCGAAATATGTCATCGAAGCATAAACCTTTTCATAACCAATCCCAGTGACAACTACACAAGGGGCAGAGATGAGTGCTGTATAGAGTACAGAGACAGGAGTCACCCACGGGACACAATATTGTTCTTGGTGCCGAGTGCCGTGACAAACGGAAACTGGCACGCGGCGATAAGCCCTGCACGACCACTCCACTCTCTGACGCTCTGTTTGGACACACCAAGGTCGGTGTCTGCGGACATGAAAAACTACGTCACCACAATGCGTTCAAGGTGCTTTGCCAACTTACGGCCTACAAAGGTCCACGCGAGGAGAAACGCGATATACGCCAGTGTCAGGAACACTTCGGCCACCTTCAAGTCGTATGTGCCTAGCTCGAGCGTCCAGCGGAACGAGACGACACGGAATACATTGACCGCCGCAAGTGGGAGGCGTGTCATGGACCATCCACGCCCACGAGCGGGGCGAGCAGACGCCGTATGAGTGGACTCTTCGTCGGCACGCTTTCGAGGGCGGCGCGTCTGGACCATCTTGGAGTGCAACACGGAGCCCCACTGGCAAAGACCGACAATGACGAGGCAGGCAGCGAGGGACATCCACGCTTTCTCTGGAAAGTACCTAGGTTTTGGATCAAAAGGCGGGGGTTGTGGTGGGGGCGGGGGAGATGCCATGGCGGCTGTGAGGAAGAGGAAGGGTCACACAAGTGCAGGAGGGAAAAGAAGACCTGCGAGGGTGGCTGGCAGAAATGGAATGCTTGAGGGTCTAACCTTTGCTTGATATATGGAATCCAATTCAATGAAACGAGAAATAAGCTTGGAATTGCCTGTTTCTGCTCGGCTGTCCAAGATGAGAATTAGATTGGACATCTCCCTCCGGTCACAGCCGGGGCGGGTCGATCTACGGTGCTGGTAGTCTCCCAGATCGTGAATTTTGTCCTTCCTGGATGAGCAGCCAGTCCGCAACACTTCAAACCAAGTACGCAAATGCGGGCATTCAGGTCTACGAGCGCAGACACTTGCTTGCTCAGATGGTCAGTGAATCCCTACCCGTAACCACCCGTCATGTCGCGGTCTTCTACGTGTGATGACAAGTGCGCACACACGAACGTTTCAGAACCGACGATCGCATTATAGAGTGAAACGTGAACAAGTGAGCCTATATCGTGCGTCTCTTCCATGGACCTCCATCCTTGCTACACCTGCATCAACATCATGGCACGTACATCATCAATTCATTTGCTGGCGTGTTGCACATACACCGCCGCAGGCGCAGATGGTTGGCAACGCAACGAGCCGATAGGGCTGTTGCGCATAGTCGTCTGTCTTTCCATACTCACCAACAGGAAATGTCAGGTCGCTTATTGAGGCGCAGCACGTCACGCTTTTTTGGCATCGCGATGCTCGGTTTCGGACACGTCATAATTGAGTGCACAAGTTGGCGTGGAAACGACTCCTTGGATCCGAGGGTATTTCTCCTTCAGGTGCGACGTCGATGCGGTTTCTGCCTTTGCCTCATCGAAACACGTTCCAGCGATATGCATCATGCATATGGCTATGAGTCTCATACCCTGGAAATGGGCGTATCACAAAGCGATGCATATGCTCAAAGAAGCCTCATGGCGCTTACTTTAATCTGACAGGCTGACCTGATAAAAGTTATCTGATTAGACAGCTGCTTCGCTTCTTGTCGCCCCTCGAATCCCATATACGGACATCCCATAGTCATTTATCTGATTAGATGCCATCTTCTCTTCTCTTCTCTTTACCCAGCCATATGCTATCATCGGCCCTCCGTTGCGCTATTTTTTGCGCCCCATCTGTTACAGATGGCGTCTTAAACGGGCCACGCAAGGGCCACGGACTTATCACGCCACTTACTGCCCCTCTGTTCGAACATCGTGATATATTCAAGTGCTTGTATATTTTTTCTTACATCGAATCCATGGTACATTGTATCGAGGATTATAGAAAGTCACAACTTCTCAATCCGAGTACGAGTTCGTATACGCAGAAAAGCACATACGTACTGGAAATACAGAACTTATTAGGCACCCATATGCACGAATTGAATCCGTTTACAAAGGGGTATGTCTCTCAAACGAGCACTCCGCATTGTCTCGTGCAGTGCCAGAGCTGCACGCCTGTGATCCAGTCGGCCAGATTCACCCACCATATTTCCATAGAATTCGGATGCAATTGTCTCTGCGTGTGGATCATATACGTCCCATAGGGTCCCGATGATCGAACAAAATCCGGCGAACAGCATCGCTGCAGCAAGATGAATGGCCTCGTCTGGATTCTCAGCATCTCCAACAGCTGTACTAGAAACCGACAGATACGCAAACTGCGCGTTCTGCAAATCATATCGCATAATGTGGGCCACATCCAGATCTCCATCATGCAAAACGAATCCAGACTCGAATGGACGCTGGTGATCTATGATCACAAGACCGGCAAGGTGAACGAACTCGTTCTTGTGCAGTTCTTCAGCAACCCTGGCTATGGTTACATCCTCTCCATGAACTCGAGTGAGCATTGCAACAGATTCGACATGTTGTGATACGTTGGACAGCTCAGCATCGATTGAAGCGAGTGTTTCCCATCCTGGAGGCTCAGCATCCCCAACGACCAAAAAATGACATGGTTCCTGGGACAAGTCGGGCCGGCTTTTCTGCTGAGCACGAATGAGGGCAGTCAATGTTGGCGTATAAGACGAAACATAGAGATCAGAGAAGTTTGATCCACCTGTCTGATATGCGCCAGCAGCGTGGAATGGGAATGGGGAGAACTCGGCAGTCGGACACCACCAAATCCGCGATTGATGGGGACAATACTCTTGTATAACTTCCACGACTGGGGAAACAACAACATCCCAGAGTTCACGTAGCAGGACCAAAAGGTCCTTGGTAACGTCCATCGAATTGGCACGGAATGTCACGGAACGAAGTTTCAAGGATAGTTCTGAGACACGGGATTTTGTGATGGGGAGAGGAATATGTGTGGGATATCGATCGGATAGAAGTAGGAGCGCATCACAGCTATACCGGCTAGAATTGACGATGATGACCGGTCCAGCAGCAGCTGCGACTCGAAGATCTGAGAAGAGTGGGGGATGAAGGAAACGGGATAGACCAGGGAGTTTGCGAATATCAGCAATAACGACCTGCAATTGAATACTAAGATGGCATGCTCGGTCCCATTCGTATTGAGACTCGATGTTTGCAAGGGAGGAGGCCAGTTGGGTGAATTTGGGGGCTAATTCCTTCCCTGTATCACTATATTCCATCACTTCATCGAGAGGAGAGCGAAGTCGAAGGAGCTGGTTCCAGAAGACACAACGACCATGTTCAACAACCTCAATTGCATTAGCAGGATTCTTGTAGCGAAGACATGCCGAAAACGCATCGATTGCCACAGATGTCACGAGCACTTTGAGTGATGCAGGTTGGTGAGACAGAGGAGGCAGAGTAACGAGGTAGTGAAGGCCGAGGCGTAAATATGTCTTGTAAGCCAGTACTGTCGTACTGTGTCTGTAGTCTTTAGCTGCTTCAATCCATTCTTTGACACGTTCAAGATCTGCAAAAGACACCTGAGAAATATCGGAGAGCTGGGAATACAGATCGAATGATTCTTCCAAATCATTTTTTTCGCCTGATGGATGCTTGGATCTCGCATGGAGGTAACGTGCAAGGTTACACAAGGACAGGGCTCGGTGAGGATGGACTTGTAGGCAAAGTTCCAATGCACTGCGTTCAAGTGTAATTGCTTCGTCCAGGTCGGACAACGTCTCGAACTTTACGAAATAGGCATAGAGGGAACTTGCAAGGTTGCTTAGTGTAATGGGTCGATTAGGATACCCTTGTGGGTGAAGTGCCAATGCACGACGTTGAAGAGCAATCGCCTCTTCAAGGTCGGAAAGCTCTCCACGCTGCACAAAACGGGCATAATGGCAATTTGCAATGTTGCACAGTGAAATGGCTCGGTCAGGATGCTCTGTGGGACGAAGTTCCAATGCGCTTTGTCCAAAGGCAAATGCCTCGTCGAGGTCGGACATCACTTCGAGCTGGGTGAAACGACTGTGGAGGCATTTCGTGATGCTGTCCAGCGATAAGGCTCGATAAACGTTCGGGCGCAGTTCTAATGCACCACGTGCGAAGACAATTGCCTCGTGGAGGTCAGATAGGATGCCGAGTTGGGTGAAACGAGTGTGGAGGAAATCGGTGAGGTTTTGTAATGAGAAAGCACGATCGGGATTCCCTTCAGGACGAAGTTCTAGTGCATTACGCTCGACAGCGACTGCCTCATCGAGGTCATGTAACGTTCCGAGTTGGCTGAATTGGATATGAAGGCAGTTTGCAAGGTTTCCTAGTGAATCAATCCGATCAGGATGCCCTTCGGAGACAAGTTCCAATGCAGCGCTCTCAATGGAAAGTGCCTCGGTGAGATCAGACAGCATCCCGCACTGCTCGAAACGCTTGCGAAGATAAAATGCAGCAAGATGTAGTGACCAAGCATGATCAGGGTGCCCTTTACCAGGGCGAAGATTCAATGTGGCATGTATCAGGTCAATTGCCTCGTCGAGATCGGAGAGTATTCCGAGAATGTCGAAGCGGGCATAGAGGCAACGTCCAAGGATGTCCAGTGAATCAGCCCGATCAGGATGTCTTTCGGGGAGAAGGTCCAATGCACTCCGTTCCAAGGTAATTGGTTCATCGACATCGAATCGCACTCCAAGCCGGGCGAAACGGATATACAGACAGTTTGCGACGACGTGCAATAAACGGGCATGACTAGGATGTCCCCTGGGGTGAAGTTCCAATGCAATACGTCCAAAGTCAAGTGCATCCTCGATGTCGGGCAACATACCCAACCAGTCAAAACGGGTATAAAGAAAAGTGGTAAGGTTTCTCAGAGAAACAGCATAGTCAAGATGTCCTTCGTGGCGAAGCTTCAGTGCATTACGCTCAAGGGCAACTGCCTCATCAAGGTCAGGTAGCGTTCCGAACAGCTTGCACCGGCTATAAAGGCAATTCGCAAAGATACTCAGGGAAACAGCTTGATGAGGATGTCCTTCAGGGACAAGTTCCAGTACGGTACGTCCGAGTGCGAGAGCCTCTTCAAGGTCAGATAATATTCCTGTCTGCTTGAAACAACTGTGGAGGAAATCCATAAGGTTGATCTGTGCAACCGATTTATGACGATGCCCTGTAGGAAGGAGTTCTAATGCGTCGCGTCCAAGAGCAAGTGCTTCGTCAAGGTCAGACCTGTGACTGAGGTGGGTGAAACGGGCGTGGAGGGAGTACGCAAGGCCGATCAAAGAAAGCGCTCGGTCAGGATGGCCCATGGGCCGAAGTGCCAATACATCGCGCTTGAGGGCGACCGCCTCATCAAGGGCAAGCAATATTTCAAGCTGTGTGAACTGGGTATGGAGGTAATTTGCAAGGTTGACAAGGTAAACAGCATGTTGAGGATGCCCTTCGGGGCAAATTTTCAGTACGATGCGTCCAAGTGCAATCGCTTCGTCGAGGTTAGATAACTCTCCGAGCTGTGTAAAACGGCTGTGGAGGCATTCCGCAATGTTGCCTAGGGAAACAACACGACGAGGATGCTTCTCAGGAAGAAGTTCTAGAGCATTGAGCTCGATGGGGAAGGTCCTGTCCAGGTCAGACAGTGTCCCATGTTCTGACAATCGCGCACGAAACGAATGTATTATGTTGGCCAACGAACTAGCTTCATGAAGATGCCCGGACTCGGTATAAGACTCTAGTGCGCTGGATTGGAGGACAAGCGCCTCGTCCAAGTCAGAAACCTGTCCTCTTTCGCGATACCGGTCGTACAGCAAGAGAATGAGGTGATGTCGTGCATTGCGATTCCCTAGTCCGGTGCGGAGTTGTAATTCGTTGCGATAGAGGATGATTTGCTCATTACATTGAGACATTGGCAAACGTTGAATTCTGGCCAAGTGTCAGGTCTACCTAGTCGGTCTTCTGATTCGCAAGCATACCTCTCACTATGTGGACCTTTTTTGTGGACAGAGGTCGTCAAGCCTGATAGGAACGTGTACGAAAGCGGAGATCAAATAAATTGGCGTTAGTGGGCGACGCAGTGGACGACGCATCCACAAGTTATTATTGCATTGAAGCCACCTGCAAAGATGAAAACATCATAATGAGCTCCTTACGCTCGAATCTCAAAAACTCTATTCCCAACATCTATGTGACACTGGAAACAAGCTGAATGGACGTAGAAGCAAGTTGTTCTTCGAAGCCTATGATTGTTTCAAGTCGAAGTCGGACTGGCACGCCGTCGTTACCAAATTATGCCTTCTCCGAGTTCACTCAACCATACGTATGCTACCACTTAACGTCGTGCTGCTCATCACGCCCTATGGTCATTGTTCTGCTTTGCTAATACCCCCCGTTTGTTTCAGTTGGTGGTTCTCATAGTGGACGGTGGTGAGGGTAGCAGCCTGGCCACTACGCGGCTTCAATCTAAGTTGGAGAGGGGTGGATGACGGGCGTACTAACCACTGACCAGGTCTAATGGACCGAGGTTGTCCTCTCCGGCCTATCATCTACTAGTCCAGGTCTCTGGAGGCTCAATCTAATTCGACCGACTGTCATCCGACTCCTGAGGACGTCCACACCGCTTCTAAATGAAAATTGAGCATGTGTTCACCTACTGCCTAGCACTCTACTGTCCTGCGCGTTCCGAGTCACGCAGCACGAGCGCGACGCAGAAAATGTTCAACCAATCCTTCAGCTTGGATGTTATCCTGCTAGTGCTCTATGCCTATACACCGGCACTCTTACAAGTCCCTAGACTGATGGCATCCATGGTCTACTTGTTAGTTGTGTCGTTTATCGACTGTCTCGCTCGTGTCCAACACGGTTGCAGTCACTTCAGACACTGGATTTATTTTTGGGGGTCACCTGCCCGTCCAAGAAATTGTGCATGAACGCTGTCACGTATGATTACCCAGTTCCTAGTTCAGAACACCCAGGCTGATGGGTACTATCTTAAGCGCATCTCGGTTCTCCTACCTGCAGGATACGAAATAAATTTACTCATGGCAGGACTAATTGTGCTTGGGAAAGAGTTGGAGGACCTTGTTACATGTACAGAGGGACTCTGAGAACGGCTTGACAAGATGTACATATACATGTGTTATCATGAGTCCTAGCTCGAATACACATTCTCCTATCTCTGATAGACCTCGACTATCTTTGAAAAGAACGACCTCATCAAAACCTACTCGCTGCGGTTGCGTCGAGTTTAGTGTGTTTGACCATCCATCGATATTTATCAGAATAGAGTTAGGACCTCTGAGAAAAGTTTCGCCGATGAGCAAAATGCGTGGTTACCGTCTAACCTGTAAGGAGGCGAGCACTATGAAACACGTGCCATGCTGATGACAAGATACGTACCTGTGATATAGTGTGCCTCCGGTGATGCCACGAGGTTCGCAACGTCCTTGGCAGTATCGGTGCCATCTACTGCCGTGAAATTTCTGTTGGTCAGCATGAATCTATGTAACAAACAGTTCAGCATGCGCGGGGACAATACCTAGATCGATAACACCACCTTCATCGCCCATTTACTTGACCTGGTCCTCTTGCAGTCCAAACGGTGCAGACATTCATGAACAAGGGAAACGTCCAAATGGTGTCTCGATGCTGGGGCATATACGTTCATAATTACCCCGTATCTCCCAAATTCGAGCTCAATCACCATAATTAGACTGCTATACTGAAGAGACTTGAGCGATTCACCTGCGATTTGGGTTAATCCCTGAATTGCAAACGTAATCGTGCAGTATGCGTTCACGAACGGATGACCTGGGCTGACGTCACTGTGCCAAGTCCGAAAAGACAGAGGTACAGTAGCACCAATAATACGGCCCTTGGTTCCTTGATCGATCAGATTTTGTACTCCATAACACAAGGACGTTGAGCGAACGTTGAGCGCTTGGATGGTCTACATACAGTTGCCATGAGAGTGAGACAATGTGGTCAGGACTTGTTTGGTCAATCCCAGTGACTCTCGGCAAGAATGACGGACAGAGATTGAACAAAGTCTCAGAATCCCAGCGTTCGCTACCATCTAACAAACATCATTAGCCTCACACTAGAATGTTGGTACAAGTGCGACCCTACCAACAGCCTAATACTTTCACTGCACCATTATATACCCTTGACACCTTCAATACCACGTTAGTGAGGGAGAATTTTGGTTCGGGATCCAGCAATGGGGTTGAACCGGACCGATCTTCATGTTCATGTTCATACCTGTGCTGAACCTTTGCAGACGGTCCTAAACGTGTCCGATTCCGTTCGAATTATAATATTAGTACTGCTCAGCCGACGAGTTCGACTCGAAGATCAGAATAGTACTATTCCAGCATGGATTATCCTCACGAGCATCAGGCTATAACCTGTAATGAACAACATGGCTGGGCGATGAACGGATGGGTGCCATGATATCAAAGCCATTGTCATGAGATGAGCACGCAAGGAACCTCGGACCACGACAAGGACCCTAAAGATACTATAGAGAAGCTGTCAGGCGCATCAGAACATGGACAAGTAGGGCAGACTCGCCTAGGATAACTCAACGTGGGTGGGAACTCAAGAGATAAGGAACATCAGGATTCAAATATCGAAGCCATATGACAAGGTGGTAGGGACAGAAATGAGCAGCGCAGGTTAGATGGTATACCGAGCTGTTCAAAACGATATAGAGAAAGGGCATGATCAAGATGTCCTTCAATGGGAGGTTCTAGTGCATTACGCTCGAGTGCAACTGCCTCGTCAACGTCAAGCAGTGTTCCGAACTGCCTGAACTGGCTATGGAGGCAATCTGCGAGGATGCTTAAAGAAACAGCCCGATCAGGATGTTCCTCAGGGACAAGTTCCAATTCGGTACGTCCGAGTGTAAATACCTCTTCGGGGTCAGATGATATTCCCGTTTGTTTGAAACAACTGTAGAGGAAATCCACAAGGTTGATCTGTGCAACCGCTCGATGACGATACCCTATGAGAAGGAGTTCTAATGCATCGCGTCCAAGGGCAAGTGCTTCGTCGAGGTCGGATGACTGGCTGAGTTGGGTGAAGCAGACATGGAAGGAATACTCGAGGCTGATCTGAGAAGAGGCTCGGTCAGGATGACCCAAAAAAATGGGCCGAAGCTCCAATACAGTACGCTTGAGGGCAAGTGCCTCTTCGAAGAGCTGCATGAATCGGGAATGGTGGTAATTTGCAATGCTGCCTAGTGAAACAGCCCGTCGAGGATGTTCCTCGGGGAAAAGTTCCAGTACGCTGTGTCCAAGTGCGAGTGCTTCGTCGAGGTCAGATAACATTCCAAGCTGCGTAAAATGGCTGTAGAGGCATTCCACAATGTTGCTCAACGAAACCAATCGTATAGTAAGAGGGTAAGATGACGTCGCAAATTAGTTTGACCAGGATTTCCTGCTTGGGTGTTGAGTTGTAATTCGTTGCGGTACACGACGATTTGCTTGTTGCATTCTGACATTGGGGCAGAACAAATGTCGAACTCCAGCCAAATGTCAGGGCACTCTACTTGAGCAGTATTTCAATCCGCACTGGACATACCACTTTGTATGTGAACTGTAGATAATGTGTACTAGCAGCATATGTGGAGCTTACAGCAGATAGTAAGAGGGTATTAGATACGAGCGCTGTATCATCTTTTGTGGTTTGTTCAAGTTGAAGCGCTGACGTGTCGGTGTTTTCCGAGTCGCTCAGCCTTGATTTGTGACCAACATAGCCGAATCGTTTTTTGCTCCTGGAGGCAAATGATTTACATAACTTGGCAACTGAACTATGGGCCCAAATCGTGCGTCGTCGTGGACAACTTCTACCAACTGCTTGCTATTCACCGATATACGGAATACCGGACGTTCACGCTTCGGCTGATGGCCAGATTTTCTAAACTCGGACACAGCCAGTGGCAGGACACCGACCAAGTCACGTTACCACGCCGTATCACAAGAAGTAAAGCTGAAGTTGGCGAGTAATGATGCGACGATGATGGTGGCTCCGAAATTAGATTCAAGGCTCAAAACTGTAGCGAAGACATTTGTGGATACACGAAATGTCACTTGCAAATATATCTTTCCATCATCCATGTCACTGCACGGTACTGGCCGTACTGGGCAAGCCGTTCCTTGAACTGCTTGGTTGAAGAAGACCCGGCGCATGCTTTTGCTGCCACCTATGGACCCAGGTCCTTGCAGAACACTGGTTCAGGCAGCCGTCATCTGCTCGAGGGGAGGGGAAACATTGGCTTCTGAATCGGAAAATCAGGTGGTGACCTTTACTGGTCTGCCTCGTCCACCATCTTGGCCATTTCCGAGGCACGCAACAAAAGCGTGATGGGGCAAATCGATCAACTCACTCACTGTTGTGCCAGTTGTGTATTCTATTCGCACTACACAGGCTGCAACTTCGACTCTTATGGCTTCCCTTTACCCGAACTCGACATTGATGACTGTTAATCACCTGTGTCGTTAATCGACCATCTCGCTCGTAACCTACCTGGTTGCAATCCGAGCCTTGGGCGCTTACATTCATCACCGAGGGGTGTCCCTCCGAGAACTTAAAACAGCATTCATGGATGCCCTTCAGATTAGATGATGGCAGTCTGAGCGCTCCTGGGTCATCCTTGGACTATGCTACTTGCAGAGGGACCCGAGAAAGGCTTGACAGGATGTATGCTCGCGACCATATGACGAGAATTATATCAATCACCCTAATTCGACCACACGTTCCTGCATATCTCTGCATACTGAAAGTCTCCTATACTATACAGAAAACAGAATGGATGCCCTCGTTAAAACCTATTTGCTGTGGCTGCGTCGAGTTCAGTCAAAGTGTGTTCCGCCGTCTATGGATATCTGCCAGAATAGAGTTAGGTTCTTGGGGAATAATTCTACCAATAAGTGAAACGCATAGTTACCGTCTGACCTGCAACGGGTTGAGTGCTGTGAAACATGAATCATGTAAACGACAGGATACGTACCCGTGATGTGCTGTGCCCCCGGTGACACCAGGTAAGCCACGAGATTTGCAACATCCTCCGTAGTGCCGATACGACCCACTGCCGCGACCTTCTTCAGCTGTTTTCAAGCTGGTCAGCAATAACCTAAATGAGCGAGCATGCGCAGGGACAATACCGGATCGATCACGCCTCCTTCGTCGCCCGTATATTTGACGTAACCCTCTTGCAGCGCCTCAACTAGGCAAGCATTTGCGAACGTGAGGAGAAATGCTGTACACCCAGGAGAATGACTCACGCATCGGGGTCTCGATGAGTCCTGGGGCATACGCATTCACAGTTATTCCATACTTTCCAAACTCAATGGCTAGTAACATTATCATAAGAGTGCTGCATATACCCAACAACTTCGAAAAATCGTACCTGCAGTCTGGGTCAATCCTCGAACTGCAAACTTGGACGTGCAATATGCACTCATGAATGGGTGTCCTAAATTGAGACCAGTCAGGTCCGAGGATACACACGGAATATGGAACGTCATGAAAGGATGTCGTATTGACCTTTCTTGCCGGCGAGAGAGCTGGCACCGATAATGCGACCACTGGTTCCTTGATCAATCATCTTCTGTGCGGCATATTTATAACACAAGAATGTTCCGCGAACGTTGACCGCTAGAACGGCATCCAAATCATTCACGGTTGCTGTGAAGGTAAGGCATTGTTATCAAGACGTGGGCTATAAATTCTGCTCTTGGCAAAATGATGACCCTACCTTGGGCGATCGGACCAGACCTCAGGATTCCAGCATTCGCTACCATCTAACGGAAAATCGTCAGCCTTGAAAATGGGTGGCTGAACAAGTGCGACCCTACCACATCGAGACTACCCAATACTTTCACCGCGCTGTCGATCATGTTCTTTACCTCCTCTTCAATACTCACGTCAGCCACTACCACAGAGACTCGACGTCCGGGATGTTCTGTCTTGATCTCTTCGCTGATCGCATCAAGGTTATGTTTGTTATTGGCGATATCATTCAGCGCGATATCATAACCATCGCTTGCGAGGCGGAAGGCGATGGCCCGACCTATGCCATTGGCCGAACCCGTAACCAACGCGACACCTTTCGAGCTGGAATTTGCTTCACTAGGCATGACGTACACGAGAGAAGAAGGGCAGGGCGGGTCTGTCTACTCAGCTTCATGCGATGACTGACCTCTTTTATGCGACTCGGGGACTCCGATGGCAAAGGTAAAGGACCCCATCAAGCAGTACCATTAGCGCAATCTCCATTCTTGCGCACCTCCATTGTGCCTAGTTCTAGGGTATTGTATTCTAATTGGGTTAGATGGAAGAACGTTAGTCATCCCCAGTTTGTCCGATAACTCACACATTCTATGTGTCAAGAGGTGGGGAAATGCACTAGCGTGGGACGCCATCCAGAATCAAACCTTTTAGCTGCGGTTTACAGCGTCCTGCGCCCTTTATGGATGCTCCCCATATTGGGGTGTCTCTGTTCAAATGGCGTGACATGATATCAGTTCACGGCATTGAGAACACATACAATGAAAAGGTGAGCCGTACTCAAGCCACTTCAGTGAAACCAGCCAGTGATAACCGGTGGTAACCGAACGGTAGCTGGCAGTCTCCTCAGCTTTGAAGTTTATTGAAGCAAGTTTCTCATCGTTATGACGTTTTTATTCCGCTTACCCTACTTTGGTCGGTCACGGCTGTGGGAACTTCATGGAATACGGTTTGAATCTGAAAAACGGTGCGGACAAAAATCACCACGATCCCATGTATTGTGACGGCTATGTGCCAAGCCGGTCATGGTTAGACCCGTTGGACCTTGCGCCGAGAGCACCATATGGTCCTCTCTCCTGCTTCGTACTTGACGGGCGCTGAAAATAACACTGCCTACCGGTTTACTTCCGTCTCCGATTCCCCGTAATTCTTGGTTCTATGACATCTGTTTTGTAGCATGGTGGGTCAAGGTGGCGAG
>JBBPJS010000697.1:0-14528 GCA_038088835.1 Singerocomus rubriflavus | reverse complement strand
CCTTCGCCATTTGCATTTCCCGCGCCACCTCAGGACATTCCGAAGCATTCTACTGGCCAAGCTTGCTCCCAACGTAGAGAGAGAGCTAGCATCGAGGACACAATCCCTTGTCGTGCATTGTTTCGAGGGTGGCGACCCAGCGTTATTATTGCCTGGCTTACACCTTCTGGATGACCTCGCAGAGCTGCAGCCAAGTTGGATGTCGGAAAACAGCTACGCAATGAACGCGGTGATTGAGATCTGGAGGTCAGAGCCGTTGCAGTCCGACCAAGCAGGTGCCATGGCCTCAGAGGCTATCCACCGCCAGTCCATTACGCTATCAATTTTTCAAAAAGCACTCGAGAAAACACCAAGAGCCGACCTACTATTTGAGATTGTTGCGGTTTACACTCGCAATTTGGCGATGGATCTCACACGGCTAACGCAGTTCCTGTACCGTCACGTCGCGCTGAATGATGATATTCTGTATCGCCGGAATGTTCTCGCTCAGTTTCTCGTGTGGTTTGAAGGCCAGTCTGCGTCCTGGGGAACGAAGACTTTCTTCTTGCGGCTCATCGTCACACCAACTATTCTCGTCCAAGCGGACAAGCCAAATAAAGATGGCCTGCTCGACACAGATTTTATAACCGCCGTTCATCGAACCATCTGGCAGCCTATGATCGATGATGCCATGTTTGTAGAAGCCGATGACATGTTCAAGATCGAGCTCTTGCATCTGACGACGGTCCTCGTACATCGTTTTCCTCAGCTGTTGGAAGATGTCAAGAAGGACATCATTCGCTGCGCTTGGCATTACATTACCTCCGACGATGCAGTCGTCAAACAAACCGCATACCTTCTTGCTGCTCGTTTCTTTGAAGCATTTGATACACCACAGAAGTTCATACTTCGTGCTTGGACCGGCTTGCTTCGCCCTCCGCACACCGAGGGCAAATTACTGATCAAGCAGGCCTTAGATATACTAGCCCCTGTGCTTCCCAGGTCTGGGGTAGATGAAATAGGCTATCCCCAATGGGCAAGAACTACTCGAAGACTTCTCGCGGAAGAGGGAAATGGTTTTCAGCAGATCATTATGATTTATCAGCTCCTGGTTCGGCAACCACATTTATTCTACTCGGTTCGGGCTCTGTTCATTCCTCACATGGTTAATTCCTTGAATAAGTTGGGCCTCTCCGGTACAGCGTCGGGAGAGTCCCGTATCTTGTCCATTGACATTTCACAGGTCATTTTTGACTGGGAACAGAACCCTCAGAGTGCCGAAACCCAGTCAGTCGTCACCCCATGGGTGACCCCCCTGTCCTTCCGAGAAAGTATTGTGAGCTTTCTCGTTCGCTTGGCGACTGCTACGTTGGAACCCCAGGTCAGGACAGTCCTTGTTCCTCGAGCGTTAGCCTTGTTGCAACAAATGGTTGCGTCATCCGGTTGGTCCGACGTGACAGTGAAATTGAATTATTTTTCGAGGGCACTTGAACAGGTACATGATTACTTTGCATGACTTCATCCCCATTCTGACAACACCTGGAAGATCGATTTGGATTCGGAGTCGCAACTCAGCCAGGCTCTTAGCGCAGCCAGAGTCTTACAGGTCGTTTCTGCCGACAAAGATGACGACTGGTATATCGCGAACGCTACTATTCTGCAATCCCTCGTACGCAAGGGCTTGGTAACAGATGAACCAGGACTTCATGATGCTCTGCACCCGATTTTCGAACGCTTGCTACACCTTTTCCCCCTCCTAGATAAGGACGAAAAGCAAGGCGAAATGTCCGAATTTCATAACTTCGTGTATTCAGCAATTGAAGACGGTCTAGCGAATACGAGTGCGCTGCGTGGTACCCTCCTTATGCTGAAGTCTGTCGTGCAAGTTTCGGAGCGCGTACAGCCTTTATCCGCGTCACTCTTACGCCTCTTCACCAAGCTCGCCAAAGATCATGTTAACTCAGCACCAAATACGAGTGGGTTTGAGAATGGTGTTCGACTAATTACGTCGATCATCGAGATATGCAAAGCTACCTTACCGTATCTCGGCGAACAGCGCAAGGCCTTCTTAGGAGCATTTACGGCACTCGCAGAGAAGTCGAAGAGTATATCGCTCTGTCGGTATATGCTTGATGTTATGCGGGAGTGGGCATTGGCCAAAGATGAAGCATACCCCACGATGAAAGACAAATTGAACGTCTTGCAAAAAATGGCCGGTTTCGAGTCTCGTGGAGAGTCACTCTTCCACGACTACCTAGAGTTGATCTATGACATCTATACCGAGCCATCCTTACGCAGAAGCGACCTGACATCCCGACTCGAGCAATGCTTTCTACTCGGGACTCGTGCACGAGATGTTAACCTTAGGGAACGCTTTATGGATCTGTTGGATGCCAGTATTCCCCGCTCTCCTTCGAGTCGTCTCGCCTACATTCTTGCAGTCCAGAATTGGGAGCCTTTGGCGGATCACAATTGGACCGCCGTGGCCTTGCACCTTCTTCTTGGCTCTGTAGATGCTGAGATGCCCCTCATTCCAGAGAGAAAATTCACCCTCGAGCCCGGTGTGGGGTATCTCACAACTCGCCACAAAGCTACGTCAATTGTGCGCCCAATACAGCGTCTCGTGTTTCTTGATCCACTCGCTGCCCATGACTTGTGGATTTCCATGTTTTCGGCTGCCTGGAGGTGTCTTTCCAGGAGGGAACAGGCCGATATGACTCTTCACATGATTAACCTCTTGAGCAAGGACTACCACATCAAACAAACCGAAATGCGCCCAAACGTAATCCAAACTCTGCTTGGCGGTGTCCTTGCTTGTAATCCCTCTATGATTTTGCCTCCTCATCTCGTAAAGTTCCTATGTAAAACATATAGCGCATGGCATGTTGGCCTTGAAATCCTCGAACATTCCCTCGATCACGTTCGGGATGATGACGCCAGTCTACGCGATACCGTCTTTGATTCTTTGGCCGATCTCTACGCTGAGTTGGCAGAGGAAGATATGTTCTATGGTTCATGGCGTCGTCGCTGTCTTCACCATGAAACAAACATTAGTCTTGCGTACGAGCAACATGGGATGTGGGATCAATCGGAAAGTATGTACGAGCTTGCTCA
Organism: Singerocomus rubriflavus; assembly: GCA_038088835.1. Classification (NCBI taxonomy): domain Eukaryota; kingdom Fungi; phylum Basidiomycota; class Agaricomycetes; order Boletales; family Boletaceae; genus Singerocomus; species Singerocomus rubriflavus. The sequence continues at coordinate 11,435 of JBBPJS010000697.1, read as the reverse complement.
GACCAGGTCGAAGTCGGGCGCGATTGCCTTCTCCGAGACAGAGTATTTTCTTTGGGAAGATCACTGGATGCTCGCAGCTGAGAAGCTTCAACAGTGGGACACACTCCACGAGTTGGCTAGAAGCGAAGGCAATCAGGAACTTATGCTCGAAAGTGCCTGGAGAATTAAAGACTGGACAGAACATAGGGAGACTCTGGAAGAGCAGATCAATCAACTCCCTGACATTGCCACTCCTCGCAGGCGAGTGTTCGAGGCTTTCATTGCCCTCTTAAAGCTTCCGGCCGCGCTGGATAAAAATACGGAGTTCACCAAGATCCTCGAGGATGCTATGCAACTTTCCCTTCGCAAATGGATTGGACTGCCTCCCCAACTGTCGATCGCCCATGTTCCTTTGTTACAACACTTCCAACAGTTCGTGGAACTTCAGGAAGCTGTTCAAATCTTTGGTTCCCTCTCGACTACGACCGCCCAAAACTTGGAAAAGAAGTCATCTGACTTGAAGATGGTCCTTCAGGCGTGGAGAGAACGACTGCCTAACCTTCACGATGATATCAGTATCTGGAGTGACTTGGTGGCATGGCGGCAGAACGTCTTTAATGCGATTAATAAAGCCTACATCCCCCTCATATCTACTAACAATCAGAATGGCAATGCAGCCTCTACCAATGTCAACACCTCTGGTTATCGAGGCTATCATGAAACTGCCTGGATCATCAACCGTTTTGCCCACGTTGCCAGAAAGCATGACTTGCTAGACGTCTGTTTCAGTTCCTTGAACAAGATTTACACTCTTCCCAATATTGAAATATCCGAAGCATTCCTCAAGCTTCGGGAGCAAGCACGTTGCCATTACCAGAAACCAAATGACCTACAGGCGGGTTTGGAGGTGATCAACAACACCAATCTGATGTACTTTTCGAGTGCGCAAAAGGCAGAGTTCTTCACGTTGAAAGGGATGTTTCATGCGAGGAGTGGACGTACCGAGGACGCGAGTCAGGCATTCGGACAAGCTGTCCAATTGGACATGTCGCAAGCAAAGGCATGGGCGGAATGGGGCCGTTACAACGACCGGATGTTCAAGGAAGTTCCCTCGGACATGTCGTATGCTGCTAATGCTGTCAGCTGTTACCTCCAAGCTGCAGGACAGTACAAGAATGGCAAAAGCCGACCGTTACTCACCCGCGTTCTCTGGCTTCTCAGCGTTGATGACGGGAATTTCACGATCTCTCGTGCATTCGACACTTACAAGGGAGAGGCAGCGTTCTGGTACTGGATATCACTAATTCCTCAACTTTGTCTATCTATCAATCAACGAGAGGTCAAACAAGCTCGTTACATCCTTCTCAACTTGGCCAAATTGTTCCCTCAGGCAAGTAATCCCAGTGTCTTTGCATCTCCGTGATTAACTATTTTTCAGGCACTATTTTTCCCTCTGCGAACGACTAAGGAGGATATGGCCTTTGTCAAGAAGCAAGCGGCTGCTGCCGCTGCCGCTCGTGCAATGCAAGCGAACCAGACAACCGCAGTTAATGGAATAAAACGTACGGACAGCGACCTGACCATGCAGGACGCGACTGCCGAAGTTGCTGCAGAGATCGTTAAACGAGAGAATCCCGCTGTTGAGGTCAATGGCGGTCAACAGCTGCCTGCTGCCCATGCGGACGCCTCTAGCTCCAACCCAGCAGCATCGCTACCTGGCCAGCATTCGACTACTGAAATTCAACCTGCCTATACTGTTCGTCAAGGATGGGAACACGTCGATGAGGTCGTACAAATACTCAAGACCGCTTTTCCGCTCCTCATCCTGAGCATGGAGACTATGGTTGATCAGATACTCCAAAGATTCAAAGCACCGCCTGAGGAAGAAATCTATCGACTGATAAGCATGCTCTTGCAAGATGCCATTCAGGTCCGTTCTTTATCCTAGCGTCCGTGTACCTTGATTTAATCCTATCAAAGAATTATGTGATGCGCACGAACTCTCCGGAGGACGACGGACAGCTTGCACCTCACACAATCAACAACTTAACAAAAATGGCAGCTAATTTGTCCGGTCCTGCACGGGTGCGTTGGTCGCATAGATATTCCAACTTGCCTTCCCTAATGCATGTACCCGAGCAGAAAGAGTACGAGGAAGATTTCTTAAGGAGCAAGCCAACGCATTACGAATATATCCGTCGGCTCCAGCGTTGGCGAGATCGGCAAGAGAAATACCTTGATTCAAGACCTCGTATTCAATCTCTCGATCTTCTGAGTCACTACCTGACTGAATTCCAATATGGCAAGTTCGATGACATCGAGGTTCCTGGTCAATACACGGAAGTGCGTGGCTCTCATACCCCATGTTTCAAAGGTGATCAATCATCTATGTAGGACAAGGACAGTAATCAGAACTTCATCCACATTGAGAGATTTGGACCCAAGTTTGAGAATTGTCGATCCCATGGTTATTGTTGGAAGAGATTCACAATCCATGGTAGCGACCATTCAAGAACTTCGTTCTCTGTACAGCTTCCATCTGGGCGCCACTGTCGTCGCGAAGAGCGGGTGATGCAAGTGTTCCGTATATTTAATGGGTGCGTCCACTCTGCTACTCTGTTGGAGTACTGTCCCTAGAAACATTTGACAGGGCACTTGCACGAAAGAAAGAGTCGCGCAAGCGCAACCTCAATTTCCATATACCAGCCGCCATATCTTGTAGTCCTAATCTTCGCTTGCTTCAAAATGACTCGTCTTACGTGACGCTGGGTGACATTTACGATCGTCACTGCGAAGAGATTGGCATTACACGGGAAGATCCCATTCTCGTCTCCGGGGAGAAGGTGAAGAGCGTCCTTTTAGACTTCAAACAGGTGAACCAAAGAGCTGTATGTATTCATTGAAACCATGCTTTCATCGGGTCACTTATTCCCTCTTAGCCCGGTAAGGCAGAATACTTCACCCTTCGGAAGGACATTATGGATGAAGTTGTGGCTAAACTTGTTCCGGACGATGTCCTTACCAAGGTCAGTTGTTTATTGAAATACAATTTCGTATCGATTCTGATGTTGACCTTCCTAGTATATGCTCAACGTAATGAGTGGTCCTGCAGACCTCTGGAAAATGCGCAAGCAGTTTGCACTACAAATTGCTGCTACAAGCTTTATGACATATGTCTTTTGTCTCACAAGTAGAACACCGTCCCGGTTCCACGTATCTCGTTCAAGTGGTAGGATCGCCATGAGTGAGCTACTCCCCGGTGTTGCCGGTCAAGCCCCTGTTTTTGCATCAAACGACGCGGTACCGTTCAGGTTCACGCCAAACATGCAAAGATTCCTCGGACCTCTCTTCACCGAGGGTCTACTTACATCCGGCATCATGGTCATTGGTCGCTGCCTCACGGAGCCCGACGTAAGTGTAAACTTTTTAGCTTTATGACATCAGGAGTTACTGACGAGGATGCTCAGTTTGGTTTAGAACAACAACTTTGCTTGTTCGCTCGCGACGAGGTGATGACTTGGCTACATGGTAGAGGTCAGCCATGGACATTTGACGTCTCCTTCCGCACGAACTGTGCGGCCAATATCGAGGGCGTCGTCAAGCGCGCCGAAGTGATGGCGTGCAAACTTGAGCGTGATCAGGCGAGTGATATCCAACTTGCGAACCCATAGCAGAGGTTGACTACCAGCAGATTGGCATGGTATCAACACCACCCACCGTACCAGTCGTACAGACAATCACCAACCTTATCTCGACCGCTACGAATCCAATTCAGTTGATGAGAATGTCGGAGATCTATCATCCCTGGTTCTAAGTGTTTCCTTGCTTTCTGTTTTTGTACGTTTATCGTGGCTGTCGAATGTAATTCTATTCCCCAAGGTAGATACCAACTCCAGCTGTTTTGCATGCAGAGTAAGACATTCAAGAGCGGGTGCTGCGTATAAACCCTTCGGTTTGGCGAAAAGTATTGATATGCACCTCACTCTCACCCATCATCTGTAACATATCTCAGATCAAAAGGAAGGACATCATAAGAGACCACGTATTTACCTCTTCGGCCATGTGGTATATATCACTCGATGGACGATTATACATCATGGCATTCGCAAACATGAGGTAGACGTCCCTCTGGAACTCGAGCGAGTTCGAGATAATGCCATCTTTAACTCTCGCCTTAATAGTCTTCAAGTCCATTGGTCGTTTGATGATGTCGTGGTAATCTGGTGCTTCAGAATTCTTGATAGGGTTGTGAAAAATATTGCCGTTGCGGTGCTGTGAAATCTGACTGTGAAGCATTCCGATTACGGTTTGGAAACGTTTGTTAGGAACTGATGGTGGCATCTGTTGATGTGAGGCGAGTTCGTTGTTCATCGCATTACGTGGTCGAGGGGAGGCTACAAATCATGAGTAAATCAATGTATTATGATGTTGGTGCCACATACTTTGTTCGTCGACATCCGTTGGTATAGACTCATCCCGAGGCCTTTTCCTTTCTCGGGCATTTTCGTCGGGGTTGTCCGAGTCTGTGATCTTGCGTTTGCCTTGCAAGAAGGGTTATAATCCATAAAAGGTCAAAGCAATATGAGGAAGGATGCATACCTTCACGCTGGGGTGGTTTTTCGCTGGCTTTGTCTTCAGGTTCTGGAAGGACGACGGGTTCCTCGACATCCATCTGGACAGTCTCGGGTGCTTGTACGTTCGTTTCTGATATCTCGACTGTCGAGAGCTGTTCGAGGGCAATCTCAATCACATCCGTAGGCGTCGGTTCTGGTACGGCGTCCTCCGCAGCGGTTCTCGTTATTTGGTTGTCGGCAGGTGTATCAGGTAGCACTTCGATAGAGGGTTGCTCTGTAGCGTTGTTGATGGTATGAACTTCAGTATCGTCTTCTTGAGAGACTTGTTTCGAGGTTCCCTGATCGTCGGCGGTTGTGAATTGCTGCGGCTCCTAACAGAATAACGGTGTTTGAATGTGGACTGACTTTCCACACCACACTGCAGACAGACCGAGGTGATTTCCACAGATGTCTGAGAGTCCACCACGTCCTTGGTATTCGCGTCTTCATCGCTAGCGAGTCTGCCCCTAATTTTGTCATCCCAAGAGCCGCTGCGAATTTCGTCGATCTCCGTGACGACACGCCTGGTGGACGACCCATAATGAAAACGTGTCAAAAAGAGACAAAGAGAATGCCAACTTGAACTTGGCCTCCTCTGCGGCGATCAAGTCGCGCAAGTGAAGAAGGCGGGCAGAGTAGTGGCGCCGCGCAAGGCTTAAGTTGAGAGGGGCTACTGCCAGAGTCAGAGTGCATGTAGAGATGGAGACGAGGAGCCCTTACCATGGGGAGTATTATTTGCTTCCGAGCTAGAAGGTATGCACCAGATGAATAGAACACAATCTTGGCACGACACTTCTTACCATTCAAGTGAGGCTTCGTTCATGAGACGGACGTAGGTCTGGTGACAAGACTAGATAACGATACACTGAGTAAACTATACATGACTCGACTGGAAGGCGAACTTGGGGGGAAAAAAAGGATTTCGGACGGGCGAGTGCAGGATGCCTGGAGAGTACTTTGGACACGGACTGCCACGCGTCGGCGCCGTACTCATAGACAGCCTGTGAGAGGATGAGACAGTCAAGGGTGGAGAGGGACGGCTGGTCGTCGCTGTCCGTGTCGTGTGCAGCCATTGTCGACGTCGCCGTCCACGACGAGCTCCATACCAAGTCAGACTGACCCAGTGAATCCGGAGTTTTCCGAGTCCAATAAAGGCCAGTCAGACTTGGTGCCGCAGCCACGCCGCCATGTTCCTCTCTGCCTTTGCGACGCTCTTGCTCGTTCCCTTGGCCTCTGCTGGGGTCCACAAACTCAAACTTCAGAAGCTCCCCGCCGTTTCCCCTGGGCATGTACTCGAGACTGCCTACCTCGCAGAGAAATACGGCGCCCAGGTCCCTCAGCAAGTCCCCCTCCTTGGTGCTGGTGGCGCTGGTCGTAACCTGAAGCCGAGCACAAAGGACAATGACCTTTTCTGGACACAGGAGGACTTTATCAACGGTGGCCATAACGTCCCTCTCACTAGTACGCACCTCCCTCTGTTCTACTCTATTGCGCATTTATTTCCCTCTAGATTTCCTGAACGCACAGTACTACACTGAGATCACTCTTGGTGCGCCGCCCCAGTCCTTCAAGGTCATTCTTGATACTGGGTATCCAATTTCCTTGTTTCTACTCTTCCTTTGCTTACCTCGGCTTATAGCTCCAGCAACCTCTGGGTACCTAGTGCTGGATGTACCTCCATTGCGTGTTTCCTCCACGCAAAGTATGACTCACAATCATCGGACTCATACATAGCTAATGGCTCCACGTTCTCTATCCAATATGGCTCTGGTTCTATGGAAGGATTTGTGTCGCAGGATACACTTACTATTGGCGACCTTTCTGTTGCTAGTCAAGATTTCGCTGAAGCTACCAAAGAACCTGGACTCGCTTTTGCCTTTGGCATGTAAGTACTCCGCATTCTGTGATGTCTTTGTTCTGACCTTTTCCGAGGTTCGATGGCATCTTGGGTCTCGGATATGACACCATCTCAGTGAACGGCATTGTCCCACCGTTCTACAACATGATTAACCAAGGTCTTCTCGATGAGCCCGTGTTTTCTTTCCGACTCGGTTCGTCGGAACAGGATGGTGGTGAGGCCGTATTTGGTGGAGTCGACCCCGCGGCCTATACGGGCAAGATTAGCTATGTTCCCGTTCGCCGCAAGGCCTATTGGGAGGTCGAGCTTGAGGCAGTAGGTTTTGGGGATGATATCCTCGAACTCGAGAACACTGGTGCTGCTATTGATACCGGTAAGCTGAGAGACACTTTTTTTTAGAGACAATACTCAACTTATTAGGTACCTCCTTGATTGCTCTCCCCACTGATGTTGCGGAGATGTTGAACACACAAATTGGTGCTAAGCGCTCTTGGACCGGTCAATACACAGTTGATTGTGCCACGGTTCCCTCGCTGCCGGATCTCTCGTTCTACTTTAATGGCAAGCCTTTCCCTTTGAAGAGCACCGATTACATTCTGGACCTTCAAGGGACGTGCGTCTCTTCCTTCACTGGTATGGACATTAATGTCCCCGGTGGTGCTCTTTGGATCATCGGTAAGGTTTTTGTTATGATTATGCGTGAAATATACGCTGATTTTCCTCCAGGTGACGTCTTCCTCAGGCGCTACTTTACTGTGTATGATTTGGGAAGAGATGCTGTCGGCTTTGCTCTTGCCGCATGAGGGTTGTATTGAACCCTATCGCACACTTGCGCTCCTAGATTCTTGATCTTGGTGAAGTGACTGATCTGACGGAGAGCAATCAAGTATCTATTACTGCTATGTTTGCGGCTTTTGTAGTCTTTTCGCCTATGGATCTGTGTATAAACAAGTGTGCATCCGAAATGAGACGATATCCCAGTGATCTTTGTCCTATTGGTGGATGGCAGTTTCGTTCGGCCACCACTAATACTTGCATCATCTCCACTTTAATTAGTGTCTACTGATGGACGCGGACGAACTTCCCTTGGCCGTGTACAAGTCACCTTTACTCAACTTTCCACATGAAATTGTCCCGTCTACGGCGAGATTACGAGCCTGGAGGCAGCAAATGACCAGTGATGCGTGGGCCCGACGCTTCGACAGAGTGAACGTCCTGGGCAGCGATATTTATGGGCATACTGGGTGAGCATGCATACAGTTACTGGGATTGTAAGCCTTCAACCTTTCCCCTCCTTCCTTAACGAAGATGCGTGAACGCCCTGAGCTGGTCACAGAACGGGGAGCTTCTTATCAGTAGTGGGGACGACCAACAGTCAGTCTACGAATCTTACGATCACCGACAGTTCGTTTTGATACCTCATGCCCCAGGCTGAGGGTGTGGCGAATGGATCATTCTTCGCGCACTCAGAACGAATACCCCTTCGCTTGCCAGACTGTGATAGACACGGGTCACAGCGCGAATGTATTCAACGCACATATGCTACCCTCGTCCACAAGGATGTGAATCACTTATCTCCCCTGCACAAGTCATCAACATGCTCATCTGACATTCCTTAGCGCGACCGTGGCCGGTGACAAGCAAGTTCGCGTATTTGACGTTGGCGAGTCAGTTGGCCGCTCCCCTTCGGGCAATGAGATAAGCTACTCCACCAGACAAGCATGCATTCGTGTCCTGCGTTGTCATTCCAGGAGGACAAAACGCATCATCACAGAAGACAATCCCGATTTCTTCCTGACGGTGGCTGAAGTCCGTATTTCCATATGCTTCACGATTTCACCTACTGACTGAGCCAACATTGTTGCAATACTAGGATGGCGAAGTCCGTCAACACGACCTCAGAACACCACACTCGTGTATCAGGGGTAGCTGCCCCGCACCCCTGGTTAGGCTACCACATGAACTCTCGACCATCGCACTCTCTCCACTGACACCTTATCAATTTGTGGTAGGCGGTGAATCGCCTTTTGTGAGTATTGCCGCTGTATCACAACCAGCGAACTTGACATACGTGTTCTCAAGGCTCACCTCTTCGATCGACGCCACGCTGGCCGTCATCTCCGAGAGGAGTGGGGAATGTCACCCGCCGTCGATGACGTGACAACATGTGTTCGACGTTTCTCGAGACATTCTCGAGCGCCAGGAGAGACGAAAGGCGATGGACATATAACTGGCGCACGGATGTCGGCTTGGAATGGACATGAAGTACGTTTGTCTAGAATTAAAACAACCCCTCTTGAGCTGATGGCCTGTCTCGACAGCTTCTATTGTGTGAGTACTTCGCACGATCGAGCTTTGCCATCGTCATGACGAGCTTGTCTTCAGCATTTAATTCAGATGCAGTCTACATGTACTCCACGCGAGATGAGCCAGGTGTGGGTCCAACAGGTACTAGGCCATCCGTTCTGCCATCAAATTCAAGAAGAGAAAGACGGTGCGCGGCTGAATTGTCTTTGAAAACGCACGACGACGGCAGTAAAGACTGCGAAGAACGGACACCACTCGAAAATCCTGATGAAGATGACGAGGCAGGAATGGAGGTTGATGATTTCCTTGGTGACAGTGAAGGTGATGATGTGTTGGGAGACGAAATTGAGAGCGATGACGACAGGAGGAATGACATACATTCTGATGCTCCGGTGATCTATCCGCGCATGCGTTTCGCCGGACATTGCAATGTCGAGACGGTCAAAGATGGTGAGTGTCACTAGGAAGCTAGCATGTGTGGACAGTGGGTGACTGGCATCTATAGTGAACTTTTTGGGCCCTTATGACGAATACGTCACCTCTGGCTCAGATGACGGTAACTTTTTCGTCTGGAAGAAGTCGACGGGCGAACTGGTCGACGTTTTGGAAGGAGATGACAGTGTTGTGAACGTCATTGAAGGGCATCCTACTCTTCCGCTCGTTGCCGTCAGCGGCATCGATACCACGGTCAAGGTGATTTTCCTTGAAATTTGCTGCACGACCATATCGACAGTGTTACTACAGTTGTTTGCGCCTGCTCGCGGTCCAGCGACGTATTCCAGATACCGAAATGCGACGTCGATCATGAAGCGGAACGTTCGTGCTTCGCGGAGAGGCATCAACCACTCGGCGAATCTACAACTTGCGCGATTGATAATGTACCACCATGATCGCGCATTAGATGTGCTACGGGGTACTGAAGACGGGTCTTCGGCTGATTCTGAGAGTCGAATCGCGCATTGTATGAACCAGTGAAGGGAGAAGGGAGAGGGGTGTATGTTTGGATTTGCGACGCTGCTTTCTTTAGTTGGTAGTCGTGGCGGGGTTGCTGGTAGTCTCCTCGTGCTCCCCCGTCCAGCTCTTACCACCGATGGCAGCTGGGAATTTCTTGTGATGAATGTTGCGGGCTCACACTTCCTCGGTTACCCGACGACCACCATTCTGACACAGTTAGTGTACGTCTCCGAGCTGGGCATTGTCCACCTCGCCAGGACGAGGTTTGATGTTGTGAAGGATCCGAGTGTGTTTTGGCGCCCGTCCTCTTTGACACCCGCCACCACGTGAAAGGTCGAGCTGGCCTCCACACCACCGCATACAACCAAGACCAGGCAGCGTTGCTCGCGACATAGAAAGGCTGATTCTAAGTGCTGGCATGCTTGCAAATCGCTGCTGAACTTGACTGTTCGTTGTTATGTAAGTCCTGTTGCATTTCGTGGTTCTGCAAAACCAACCGCCTTGCTGATCATCTCCCACATTTCGTGTCCTTGCTCGCCTTGCATCTCTTGCCTTCAGTCTTCTTGTCAAAAGTGTCTGTGATTTGAGCGTTTGTCGCACAAGTGCATTGTCTGTCTGTCCTCGACCACAAGGGGAGACCCTTTTTGGCTTGGTCAACCCACTTTTTTTGCCTCTTTCCTCGTCTCACACCCTTCTCCATCGACACGAAGCCAAGTACACTACATTTACTTGCTTATGCACTCTTCGCAAAACAGATCCAAGCGTAAGCGTGGCAAAAATGTCAACAACGACGACGACACCGCATTCACCCAAATGGCAGTCTCACGAGCAGACGATGCACAGACGGATGCCTACGGGCGTTCTCGACCTCAAGGATATCAACAGCATACGGACACATACATACCGTCGTCATCAAGGTCCACTTCGACCTACACCATGAACAGAGACGGCGGTTCTTCATCTCATGCCGACTCACAAGACCACTTTCACCCAAACACTTCTGACGGCCGCTATCGGAGTGGTAGAGACAACTATGATATTGTCGACTCGAGAGATGGTGACCAACGGAGATCTCGGTTCTCTCACGAGAACGACTTTCAAAGTGGTGGTAAGGACCGGACGTCGAGGGATTTCCCTCAGAGCTACTCAGCTTCATACCGCAATGAATCGCAGAGTTGGGGCTCCGTGGACAACCACGATGATGGTCCTCAGTGGGGTTCGCCATCTTCGGATTGGCGAAGAGGCGAGCTGGAGGAGGATCGAGGCAAAGGCTGGGACAACAACCGGAACAAGGAGCCTCGCCCCCAAGGAAATCGTCGGTGGCAAAGCGACAACGGTTGGGAAATGCGGAAACGCGACCGACATCAGAACCGACGGCCTCCAGACAGCCAAGACGATGGCTCGTTTTCGAAAGAGGACCGATCTTGGGAACCTGGGCCTGGCTGGCATTCCCGTGGGGAGCAAACCTACCGCAGTCAACGTGGTCGCAGTGGGCTGGGGAAAATGAAAGGAAAGAAGAATATTCAGAACCGACCACGCCAACGAGGCGATAGGGACCGAGACTATGACCGGCGGTGGGATCGTGACCGGCGTAACGACAATGACAGTTTGAACAAGTATGCCGTATCATTTTACTCTTTTTCCGTCATTCTCAGTTATTTCTTCAGTTGGCAGAGGAGGGAGTTCCACCCTCTACCTCCAAAGCCAGTCCGTAGCCCTGTCAA
>JBBPJS010000696.1:0-14531 GCA_038088835.1 Singerocomus rubriflavus | reverse complement strand
GGACTGGGTTCACTATCTGTTTCACGGATATCCTGCGAATGTCCTCCGTGGAAAGGAATGAGAATGACAAACTCGAGACCGTGGAAGACACCGAGAGAGCGACGTTCATGATGAGCAAGTAAATTTACGACGCCCATAAGCGAATGCTCCAGCAACGAAATGGTCGAACTTGCTTCACGCAGAGTCGATCAACTTTTTGTGCGAGTAAATTACTCTCCGAGCTAACGACGTCACGTGAGACTCCGACGAGCAACACGGTATCCTACAGCACTAGGTCATCTCAACGTTCTGCTACGTCTCACCCCTACCCTATTTTGCCCTGACTTGGTCTTCTGAGCTTCGCTTACCAACTGTGCAATCAGTCTATTGTACGTCTCCGAGTCCTGCTGCAGCGCATCGCGCGTTTGCAAAAGGTATGTCAGAAGTGAAGACGTGTTTGTCGTCTCCAGGCGTAGATCCGCGAGATATTTCTCCAGCTTTGCCAACGGGAATAGGTTGAGCTGATCTGCAACGTAGTTATGATACATGTTTGGAATATAGACGGTAGATCCAAGGCCTACCAGCATCGTATTTCAAAAGGTCGTCTATCTTTTCTGCATCCAGCTCTGGTTTGGGTCCAAGGCTTAGTTGCATCGCTGTCGACACTCCGGGACGTGCTGACAGTTGAGGTGTATTTGAACGTGATCCTGCTCGAGAATTACTCCGAGACGGGATACTCCGAACTAGAGGGTTTGCGGCTCCTGGAAGAGCAGGCGAAGGTTGGGTCGAAATGTGAAGAGGTGGAAGGGGCTTAGTGGCAGCTTGGGGGAGTATTTCATCCAGATTGACAGGTAGTCCGAGGGCGATTAAGTGTTGCTGTCGTATGCGAGACCGTATCCAGCTGACTGGTTCCATGAGAGGGGGTGAATTCAGTAGCGATGAATATAGTTCACGACTACGAGGCATGAATAGCGTAAGATGGGGGAAAGAGTATGCCGCATACCTTGCTGAAGTAGTTAGCACTTGACCAATACCCTCGACTTGTCTGATATTTTCGTCACGGGTCAGACTGGTCAGTTCGTCTGGCCAGACTGGACCAACTATTCCCTCGATCTGTAAACTCAAGTCCTTCACAGAAGACAATGGATCCAGACGGAGGGACCTCCAGTTCAGATGAGATGGGTCTAGTTCTCGTATTTCCTCGCTGAATGTTGTCTCTTCTTCAAAAGTGAAGTTGACACCAGAATCTCCTACCTCACCAAAGTCCCCGAAATCTGCAAAATCATCGTCCTGCGCAAGAGATGGAGCTCCGGATTCTAATGGAGTGTGAAAATCGTCGAAATCGTCGAGTTGGTCCTGAGATCCAGCGGGAGAGAAAGAGGGTGGTAATGAGAGTTGAGGTGGAGACAACAAGGAGGGTGCAGGTGCAGGTATACCCCATACTGACGAGTCGAAGCTGAGATCATCGTCCAAGGATTGCATCGCACTGGATACTTGCTTTCTCGAGCGAGGTATACAGAAAATGTATCGGTCGTGTCGCAGGTTGCCGCGATCAGCGTTTACAATATCAGTGGAAGTCGATAGCACGAGTAACAAGGCGTCCTCCAAAGAAACATGGGTAGACTCATCCAAGTTGGAGCGTGGTTTGAGTACAGATCCCCATGCCGCCAAACGTCCACACATTTCTGTTTTCACCATCAGAGGACACCTCACCTCTTACCTCTCGTCGCGTGCATCTTCGGCGATTGTGGGATGTGCTCCACCTCAGCATACAACGCGGTGACCTCCATCGCGCTCGCCGAGCTTGGGCAATTCTCTCAAGATGTAGGGAAGTTGACTGGAGGACCTCATGGCTGCTCGCAATTAGGCTCCTAGATCGCTCTGGCCATAGAACAGAGAGTAACCAGACAAAGATCGACTACCTACGGACAATGATGCTGCATTTTCCTGAAGACGTTCGTGCACGCTGAAACGTAACAATCGTCCCGCTGATCGCTTCATTTTGTCGTACAGAGGGAACAAATCCTATGTGAACTCGTCCATTTGTATGTCGTGGCCGGGAGGCATAGAGAGGCCCTTGACGAATTGGAATTGTTCGAGCTTCGATTCCATCACTGCGAGTCAGTACTGACATGTCTTGACATCAGTCATCTACCCTCGTTTCCCTATCGTGACAATGCCGTGCTTCACATCTACGCGGGAATGTGCTCTGTTCTTGTCTCACAACCTGGTTCCGCAAACGAGGCTGATGTGGGATCAATCGACAACGAGATGCTCGACCGTGCTCACATTTTTTTTGAACGTGCCAAGTCACTCGATCCACAAAACATCGTCGTGGATTTCTTGCTAGGCATGGTAAAGATTTTTTTGGCGACGTGCTACGACTCAGTGGCTTATACCATGTAAAGACCCAGAATCTCGCCCAGAATTCAATGGCCTCCTCGCAGACCGAAGCATCCGATGATGAGATTAGCACCGTTTCTCGAGTTGCAACAAAATCTGTACGAATCAAGAGACCGCGAACTTGAATTTGCCCTGTCCGTTGACTCGAGCTGAGATATCTACTGCTGATAATATGTTATATAGTATGGATATACTTCAGTCTGGGCCTTGATGTATAAGGAGCACTTTGGGACGGGAAGAACGAGACATTGTGAATGATGCGAGTGGGTGGGAGAAAGAGAGAGGTCTACGAACGGTAGCAAAAGGACTGGTCCTAAGTCACGCAGACGCTATCTAACCTACGAGTGTCCATCTCAGGCATCCGAGTCTGAGTCCATATCAATGGTAGGCACTTCTTCGTGGTCAGATTCGTTGACAAGCTTTGGTGCCGCGCATATAGTCGGTGCAGATCCTTTTTGGGAGGTCGACGATGACGATGCAGGTAGTCCGTGGGGCACAACTTGCAATGGCGGTACTGCTGGGACAACAGATGAAGTGGCCACTTCTACTGGGATATCCCGATCGATACTCATAGCTTGTGGATACAGCTCGATGGAAGTGGGTAATGTTCCTTCTTGCGGTGAATGAAAGAATATCTGCTGATCTAAAGCCTGGGAGCTCTGGCTAACTGGTTCGGATTGTCTTCGTAGCTCAGAAGTGGTTGGATGGACCTCCCCATCGCCAAAAGTCAGACCAAATGAACGACAGGTTGTAGTTTCTTCTGCACATTGCTCCGCAGACGAGAGTGAGAGAGACTCCATGAAGGGTATCGTCCGAACGATTGGTGGTCGACGAGGATGTAACAGAAGGTCAACTCGAGGATGAAGCCTGTCGCGTGCCACTAAAGTCTGGATATGGTGCTCGTTCTAAGAAGTACTCTTTAGGAATGGATTCACATACCTTGGAGGATGAATGGAGCACAAGGGCAGCGCCTTTACTCATGGCATGCGAGGTTCCTTGTACGCATTCGACACATATGTCACGAACTTTTTTGGACACCTTCCCATGGAAGCTAGGATCGGGTGAAAGACTTGATTGCGGTATTGAGGGAAGCGACAGGAGGATGGACAGAAGTACTCGGTTCGCAAAAGAGCGCGTGGAAGAAGCAAGTTCTGCGTTTAACATGCATTGATGGATAACTGGAAAGGTATATAAAGAGCCAGGTATTTAAATATATGTCAGGGCACTCACCGTCCAGAGATACAATCAATACGTCACATCCTTCGGCAGTCGTGCAGGCCACGTTACTGGTCATCGATAGCACGTTGTCCACCTCATATTCCCGTCGCCTCTTCTTGCTTGCTCTGAATTGATTAGTGGCTCCTGAGTTCTTCTCTGTATGTGACTGTTGAAGGTAAAGGGGAGACAAAATGGAAATGGTCGCTTTCAGAAGGCGATTAATCCCAAGTGTAGCTCCAACAACAGGGCAAAAGTAAAGCAGATGGTGGGCACACCAAAGGAATGAACGCTTCTGTGAACTGTGGCTCACATGAGTAAATGTAGGGATCTCGAGCAAGCATTTTACGTACTGTTCAAGGTCATTTTCAAGGTGAGACGAGATGGTCATGATCAGCCTCGAAACATGCGGGGCTAGTAGATCTTCCATACTGAGAAATGGGATTCTAGCGGGTGCACGCTCAAAAGATACTGAGCTTACGTTTCGGTCAAGCAAGAGAGCAAACGACAAGCCTGCGTCCAAATCTGTGGTACCACTGCGGATTCAGCAATCCTAACGTGTGGATCAAAGTGAGCTTGTGCCTAAAGCAAGCGACCTGAGTACACATCAAAAAAAAAATTCTTAATACTAACCTTGTCATCAAAGGTGTCTGCTAACAAACACCTACAAAAGAATACAAGATGACCTATCGGCATTCCAACAGGGCGATTAACAGACGTTCTATGATACTGATGAGACATTGACACGCATGTAGCCACAAATTTGAAGTCACCTTAGCAGTGCAACGATTACACTAACTCCACATTTCAGCTTGTCAAGGTTGACTGCGACTGTTTTCAAAGGATCACCAGTTATCGTGTCAGCGTGTGAAATAAGACCGGGTAGTTGTCCATCGGCTGAGCGTAGATACTTTACGATCTCATGGTTCAGCTGAGCACTTGTAGGGAATGTTGTTCGCAAGGTTAGCCAAGCAGACCAAGAAGATTGTAAAATCTCGTCCAAGCAATTCCGCCATAGATTTATACCTCCAACCTTCCCTCCGAGGAAGTGTAGGGCAGCATAAAGATCTGCCGTGGCACCGACAAGGACACCTGTCATATGCACGGAACCGCTGAATATTTGATTGCACAGTGCATACAGTCTCTGGCTGAGTGCTTTATGCAGCGAAGGGTATAGTGGTATTAATTGTGTTAGTGTTCGTATGGACAAGGTCTAGCGAGTATGAGCGTCCAGTTTTCAATAAGATGAACGAGACTACCTTGATACCTCGGTCATAGTGCTTCTCTGCGATTGTCAGAAGCGCCTGGCTCACTTTGGGTACAATAGGAATTGCAACTTGTCTCTGAAATTCTAGGTTTTGTCCCGCAGCGCAGAGAATCAGGCTCAAGTACCGCATGGACACCCTCAGGATGGGAACAGGTTCAAGTTTCTGCGAACGGACGATTGGAAGCGGATAAATGGCACACATAGTTCTAACAAACCAGCAAGGACGGAAACACAATTCCAATCCAGGATTGAGCATTGTCGATGAGGAGTGAATTCGACAAGGATGACATCCGATACGCGATGCATATGGCAGCCCAACGTGCTGCAGGGTCTTTTGAATGCATCAGTGAAGTAACACGGGTCACCCATTTTTGAAGGTGTGGAGATGTGACAAGACAAGAAGATGAAAGGTGGTCCAATATGTAAGGAAGGTGAGCAATGCAAGACGCATCTGCCACGAGAAACTGGAGAAGAGTCTGAAGTTGATTGGGTACGTCCATGGACCGACGATGGATGAAGTGAGCCCAAAGAGCCCTGTACTATTCAACACGTCAAAACAAGCTTGATAGTTGTTAGTGGCTAGTGACTAGGGTCTATCTCTGCTTCATTCTCGATGCAACGATGCAGCAACTCGACCGAATCGAGCTTGACCCCGCAATCGAAGGTCAACTTACCCTCGATACATTCCAAGTTCGTGTTCATGTGCTTTTCCCGTCAGAACCGCACTCATTGTTCCCTTCAGGGGAAGTTTGACGTCAAGGATTTCGTAGGGTCAGTGTCTGAGAGGCTGATTGTTCACTCAAAAACCTCTTCTGGACGTGCGTTGATTCCTCCGAGTCACCTCCCTTGTATGACGCGTTTTCTCTCATCCCTTAGCCTTCGACCCGAAACCTTTTATCCGCACGTTTGAAGCAGCTGTTGACCGTCTGATAGCGATCCGAAAGGATGTACAGACAAAGACAGAGCAACTTGAAAAGAGCGTAAGGGTATCAGAGCGAGAGTACTCGAAGAAGATGGCTGAATTAAGCAAAGGATTCGAAGTATGTGTTACTTTCTTATTTCCGTTGCGTGTGCGACTGCGCATTTGACAGGGCGTTGGCTCATCATTCTCTACGATGGAGAATAAATTAAGCGAGGTTGGGCGTACCGCGATTCGGATAGGTGCGTCTCCCTGTTCTTCGACATGGGTCATCACACTGATGCTAAGCAGGTGAAAAACTCGAGTCCGTTCACATCGAGCGACAGAGGGCCCAGGCAGCTCATGATCTGATTGACTACTATAACCAATTTTCTCGTGAGGACACAACACGCCTGGATGCTCTCAGGAAGGAAGGTAAAGAAGGGCGACGAGAAGTAGCCGTTATTCTCAGACGATTGACGACCGTGGCCAAAGAAGTGGACATTCCTATCGCGGAGAAGGTGTGTTCTCAACGAAGTTTGCGACGCACTTCCTAGTTTCTCAATTATCTCAAAGACAAGAGGGAACATCGATAAATATTGCGAGAAGTTTGAGAAAGATATGCTTTATCTTTTCGACAAATGTTACCGCAAAGGTGATCCAAAGATGATGCATGTTTGTCTGCTTCTGATTCAATCGATTGTCGATACTGTTGTCTTATACCCATCTAACAGCATTGTGCTCAAACACTACTGGATTTCAACGGTGGTACTTCCTGTGTGCAAGTATACGTCAATCAACACGATTTTTTCATGAACAAGTTACGGGAGCATGTGGATCATAGCGATAATTTGTAAGGCACTTCTTATTTTCTTCGTACTTTCCCAGGCAATTTTGGCTGTAGATGGAATATGATATCAAACCCGGACGAAAGCGCTCCTCGAGTAGAACCAGGTCTAACCGAACTTTTTGGGGAAATCAGAACAACAGTAGCACAAGAGTCTCAAATCGTGCAGGCAGTTTTTCCGAACCCTCCTCTTGTCATGCAAGTGTTCCTGCAGCGTGTCTTTGCTCAATCAGTCTGTTCTTCTATGTATACTATGACCAGCTTTGGGCGTTCTCAAACAATTATTTAGATCCAGCAATATATGGAACAGCTCCTCAATAAAGGGAGTTCGATTTCTGGGTTGGCATATCTACGAATATTACAACTCATTCACGTCGAGACGTCTACCTTGGTCGATGACTTAAAGAAGCATGAGCTGCCCTCCCTTACTCCTAGCCGATCCTCATCACTGGAGCCTGCTGAGCTCCGTCATTCTGTCTCCAATACTTTTTCTGCCGTCCAAGGTGCTATTACTACAACAGTCTCCGCTATGCTGGAAACAGCAATGGAGGAATTATTCATGCCCTATACCGAAGGGCAAAAATATATTGAGCATGAGGGCAAAAGCCTGACAGACCTCTATGCACACCTTCTTAGTAATTTCACACAATTTCATGTGAGTTTAGGGTCATCTTCTCATCGCGCTGCTGACTCGTACACTGCGCCAAGGCTAAAACACAGAGAGAAAAGGGAAAAGCGACCATGTTTGATCGCATGGTGGACCGCTTGGGAGCTGCTGCCGCTAACACATCAACAATAGCAACTTCTACCACCTCTGCGCAGGCAGCAGCTGCTATCATGCGTTTCGGCAGTATGATGTCTGATCGTGCTCATGAGAAGATTTCAGAGGAGCCGACCCGAGAGGAGGATGGTTTCCTTAGTATTGACACAGCGGAAAAAATGTTGAGGTGGCATGCTGAGGCCGTCGGGCGATGCGTTGAGCTTAGTGCCCAAAACGACGTGTTAGTATATTCTGGCCTATCGTCAGATCTACTCACTCGTGTATTCTCAGGTCGAAGAACATCTTCACCTTACTGAAGGTGCTGGCTGAGACGATCGCAACGTCTTACCTTGAAGTTGCTATTGAGACGTGAGTGTAAATGATTATAGACAAGCATACCTACGCTCACCAATTGCGCAAAGTGCACATGCCCGTGTCGAGTTTGCCGATGCCAAGGTAGAACCAAGCTTTCAGGCATTGAGCGTGATCAACAGTGTCGACCTTGTATGTCATCTGTGGCAACACTATGTCAACGTCGCTTTGTTTCCACTGGCGGCCGCATCTGTAACGGTCCGACGCGAAATGTCTGTCTTCAATAATCAGGCGGTTAGTCGTGTCGAAGGTGCCACCAACAATCTGCTGCAGCGACTTCTTGATGGCAAGTTTAACCAATATTCTATCAAGCAGTTTTTCACAATAAATTCTTGCAGTCACTATTTCCTGGTTGTCTCTGCAACTAGGAAAACAAAAGAAAAACGATTTCAAACCTCGCAATGATGACCAATCCTTTGCCCGAGTCAACACAGAGCCATGTATTGCTTGTTGCGAAACTTTAGAGAAGGCTCGGGATGCTGCATTCCAGTCACTGAGTGGCAAGAATCGCGAAGTCTTCCTCACCGAGATCGGTACTTCCTTTCATAGGTCAGTACACCATCAGCACCGTTTTGACCTGCAGAACTGAATGTATAAACAGTCTTCTTTTAGACCACCTCCGTAAGTTCCCCGTCAGTGCGACGGGGGGACTTATGCTTGCCAAGTGAGTCGACACAAATAAGATGTCATGTACTTGATCAACAACTTCCAACAGAGATCTCAAGTCATACCAGGATACAGTCGTGTCATTTGGGGTTCCATCTCTCCCTGAACGTTACGAGTTTATCCGACAACTGGGCAATGTCTTTCTCGTTCGACCTGAAATCCTACGCTCTTATATTACCGAAAATTATCTTGGTCGTATTGACTCATCCCTCCTCAAGCCGTATTTAGCACAGAGAAGCGACTGGATCCAGTTCGAGAACCGTTTCAACGAGAGCTCGGAGATGGACGATACCGCTACTGATGTTGCCACGAAGAGTCTCAAAGATCGCTTTAAGATAACGCGCATGGGCACGATGATGAAGGAACTAGAAAACTTGAAGCTCGGAGATGGAATCGCTCAGAACTTTACAGTTACAGGTCGTGGTTAGGACGCTGGCGGGTATGTAGCCATGACCGTAGCATATACACCAGACTATTCGAGCTTATTCCCCTCGGAAGACGGGCGTTCGCTTTTCTTTGAATGCTTCGAGGGCTTCTGTGCGATCTTTGGTAGTAAGGAGAAGGTCGTACGATGCTTTCTCGAAGTCAAGACCTAAAAAAGTCGTGAGTGATGACGGGCGCAGCGGAGGAACTCCGTATTCACCAGATTCCAGGGAAAGGTCACCTGCACGCGAGAGGGCCTGTTTTGCTGCTCGGAGGGCCAACGGTGCTATAAATGTAACCGATGATTAGGGTGTATACGGAGAGGCTCTTCGGGAAACCCACCACTCTCGGCAATTTCTTGCGCAAGTTGCAGTGCGCGATCATATGCAGTGGATGGGGGAGTGGAAACATAATCCACCACACCTGAAACGGCTTCAGGGGATAAATAACACTACATCCAAGCGCGTGCTCACCCCATTCGAGTGCCTCAACAGCGGTCAGCATGCGCGCAGTGAATACTAGGTCCTTGGCTTTGGACATGCCTAGCAACCGGACGGCTCGCTGTGTACCTCCCGCACCAGGGATGATTCCAAGGCGTACTTCAGGCAGGCCTATCTTGGTCACGTCATGGGCTACAATGCTTAGCGTCCAGCGCTCTATCCGGGTAGGGGAAAGTGCGTACCGGCAACGCGCAAGTCGCAAGCAAAACTGAGCTCGAGGCCACCGCCAAGTGCAGGACCGTCTATCGCCGCGATGGTTGGCATGGGTAAGGACTCGAGCTCTGATAGCGCGGAACGGATATTGACGAGGAATTTGTTAACCTGGATGTGCGTCATTGTGCGTCGTTCGATGAGGTCGGCACCAGCACAAAAAGAGCCTGGCGCCGTGGAACGTATTATGAGAGCGCGAACACTGTGAAACATGCGTGTGCGCTTCACTCGGTATCACCGGCAGGAGAACGACTTCCGCGTACCTTTTATCAAACTTGAGGGAATCCAAGCATTCACGGAGCTCCTGGGTACTGATGAGGACAGTGAGGTAGGGGGTAGTTCCTGTGCACTCACTCGCAACATTCGCATAGAGATGGCATTCTTGCTTTGTGGTCTGTTAAGGAACAGGCAGGCGATAAAAGGGTTAGATGGCACTGGCTGGACGAAGGCCTCGGCAGTGTTATTTGTTAAGAAAAGTCGACGAAAGGCCGTGCTGAGCAGGTGAGAGGAGGACCGGCGATAGAGCATAAGGACTCTCGAAACGAGTATTTGCCGAGTTGACTATGACTAAACTACCATCCAAATACTGCATATCAGACTTGACTGATTAACTCAAAGTGCGGAATTTCAAGGCAGTCATAGATAGATAGTTTACCGCCAGTGGTCCCAGATCAAGTTATACAGGAAACTTGAATCCTACGGCGGAACTTGACTCGCAAAGTTGATCTATTCCGAAACTTGTTAGAATAGCTTTGCAGAGGAGCTCGCTCCCAGTAGCGTGACGTATTTCCGCTAATGTTTTCTTGACTTCGTTGGGTCTCTCGATTGCGACGATTCCATGTCCAGAATAGTACTTCGTCATCACGCAAGGTGCGCCCCAACAAACCAAGTTGCTGAGGTAATAAAACCTACAAGACCGGTCTACGTTGCAAGAAAGGTACACACCAACCTCTATTTTCAGCATATTAGTGAAAATTGAGGAGGCAGTCATAGGTTGTCCTGAGCCTTAAATATATACCTAAGTTAAGTATCCATAAAACAGGTCAAGGAAGAGTCATGATGACAGATAAAAGCTTTTTCAAAAGGCTCAAAGCGCTCGTCCAGGAGACGGCAGGGTGTCTGTGGTTATTCCCGTGTAGAAAGAATCCGCCGAAAAGCGGGCGTCTGCCCACTGCTTGGGAGCAGATAATGTCGACCTGACAGATGGACGCAAAGTATCAGGGAGGGAGGGCTGAGCTGGGAGTGCCGGCACGGAACCCAGCTCCACCCCAGTAAGCTCGCGAAGATTGGACTTGTGGGCGTCAACACGAGCGGCAGGAAGGGAGTGTGCAATGTCATAGTCCTCCTGGGAGTAGACACGTTGCGTAGTATAGTCTTGCGTGGTTGGTACAGGGTGGCCATGTAAGGGAGAATATGATTCTGGCAAGAAAGCCTGTGGATGGAGAGCATATGCATGATCCGGATAGTACAAGGCAGCAGGGGTGGCAAGAGCCATCGGGGGTGCACCGTAGTGGGCATGGTCGGAAATGGAATTGTCATCCGGGTGTGAAACCTGGTGAATAAGAGGGTCGGGGGATAGATTGAGCGACTTGTCGATAAATTCGGTGTCTTCATCATGGGAACGGGAGTGGCGACGTCTTATAATGAGCAAAGCGATTGCGATCACGCAGGCGATGCTAACAAGACCGACGGCGGTAAACGTGCCTGCAACAGCACCGGTATTGGCAAGGAAGCTAAGCAAGGGCTTAGCATTAGGAGGTGGTGAGTGTCCGTGTTTACGCACCCTGAGGAAGCACCCCGGGCAGCTGTCGGAGAGGGAGTCGGGAGAGTTGAAGTGAGGACAATTGGAGATGAAGAGATGTCCAGAGTTGACGTGCCAGCACCATCAAGCAAGGGAACAGATGTGGAAGATGGCTGTGACTGCACAACGGCGACAGGTGTTGATGAAGTAGGTGAAGATGAAGTCGGAAGTAAGGCAGATGGTGACGAAGAAGAGGTGCTATAGAAGAGTGTGAGTTGATCGATGGAGACGATAGGAGTGACGTACGAAGGTGAGGGGGTGGTGGAGGACGGAGATATAGGGACATAAGTGAGGGTAGAGGCGGTGGGTAGAGTGGGTAAGAAGGTGGAAGAAGAGGTGAAGGTAGACTCGGGGTAGTCAGGAGAGGAAGAAGGGACGGAAGTGGAGGTGAAGTTGCTGGTGCTGGTCAAGGAAGTGAGTAGGGTGAAACTTGTAGAGTAGAAAGGAGTGGACATGAGAGAGAGGGAAGAGGCCGGGTCGGCAGTGGCGCGTCGGAGGCGGCGGTGCTGAGGGGAGGGGCGGGCGGGGGCGGGCGGCGGGATGACGAAGAGAAGGAGGTGCATGTGGCCCGGATGAAGGGATGTGTAAATGGTTATGTCAGCCGAAACGGCGCCTTCACTCTCCCATGGCCGCTTCCGCCTCCGACATACGCAGTGCGCTCTCGCTGCCCCCGCCCGCGTCTCACACCCGCAGGCCGCTCTCCACGCCCGCAAAGAAACCCGAGGGCATCTCACGCGAACTCTACGCCCTCATCGGCCCCTCCGCACCCTCCCTCGCCGCCCACCTTCAAGCAAAGCCTCGGCTCAAACAGAAACCAAACTTTGGCGCAGGTGGGACTGTCAAGTGGTACGCCGTCCTGTTTCTCTCCAGACATCCTCCAATCGCCAGACAGGGAACACAGACCGTTCACGAACAGCGCTCGCTCAGATGCCCTCCAGCTCTCCCACTGGGTCAAGGTGACCGACCCCGATAACGGTGCGTCAGGCTCGTCCTCATGTCCGCCCGTGTAATCCCACCCATCCCCTCTCAGAGTATCCGTTCGCAAGGTACAACTTACAACCAAAGCCATACAGCTACTCCCAGGACGAATACACCCGTCTCTTGGAAGGTTCGTCTCTCCGACCTCCCCCCCCCATCCGTTACTCACTGCTATCCGCAGATAATGAATGGACAAAGGAAGAGACAGACTATCTGTTCAGGATCGTGCAAGAGTATGATCTCCGCTGGTATGTCATACAAGACCGCTATGATTACCCAGACGGCCCCGTGCGTGCCATGGAGGTGCGTTTCCCTTGGACAACATCCAACTACCCATTGACTTTGTGCATCAGGACCTCAAAGACCGCTATTATAGCGTCTGTCGTAAGCTCATCAGGAGTCGACCATGGGCCGGTGATGAGACGGGTAAATCACACCTCCTTAATAGTTACCAGTTTGACAAAGGTGCCGCACCACTACTTGTATATCACCATTATACCACGTCTCATGACAATCCAATGCAGAGCGAGAAAAAATGCGCAAAAATTACATTGCCAGCCTTGAAGACCGAACATCCGAGGAAATTGCAGAGGAAGAAGCATTGTTCATTGAGCTCAAGCGACTGGAACAAAACGAGCGTAAATTCAGAAAAGAGCGTGACGACCTGCTGCGGACTCTGCTCGGTGTTGACTCGGGTCTTCCCGACATTGTTGTCGAGGAAGACGGCCCTTCAGCCCTCTCCATCGAAGGCATCAAGAAGAAGAAGAAAGGCACCACTGGGGACGCTGATCTACCTCTTACCCCATCCAACATTATTCAACTCGGTCCCCCCGTCACCAAAAAGGCACCATCAGCAAAATCTGCCGTCTATGGTGAGACTAAGGCTTCCACTCAAACTTGTCACACTGATTGAGCCATAGATGCACAACATTGCATCGTTCGTGTCGAGCCTACCGCTGGCACGACTAACACGACAAAAGTCACTCACGTCCCTGTCCACCTTCGAAGCTTCAAACTTCCAGTTCCAAAGGCGACCGTCGCACCCAAGGTCACACAAGCACTTACAGAGTTGGGCATTACATACACGCGCTTGGTAATGCCAACGAGGGAAAACGGTTCTCGGCTGGAATCACTACTAGATGCCACAACTGCATTGATTGAGACCAAAAAAGTTGTGGATAGGGTGGAGCAGGATATTCGGGTACTGAGGGCAAGACTGGGTATCAGAGAGAGCGAGAGTGCCGACGGAGACGGCAAAGAGTCGACCCCTATGGACGTCGATGAGCCCAAGGAAGATAAAGATGCGGACGCAGACGTGGATGGAAGGGCTCAGAGTGTGATTAGCGCAAGAAGCGGCAGAAGCAGGAAACAGGTGTGCTGCTCTGCAAGCTGATAGGTTTGGATGTACTGAAGTCTCTTGCAGTCGCGCCGCTCCATGTCGGTCTCCTCCATCGATACTTCCGCGTCGCTCCCCACGCGCACAGGGACCAAGAGGCAGAAGAGGGGGTGATCATTTTTTCTCCGTATGTTATCTGATGCGTGTACATTCGAAACGACGCTTTACATTGGCCGAGTAAATCACTGTAGTAGATATACACCCCTCAGTCGTGCGTAAACCGTAAGAAAAAGTTGACAACAACAGCGACTTGACAGAAGGCTGTTAGGTTCGTCTAACAGAAAGTGGAAGGCAAAACTCGGGACATACTGAGCAACGCAATACACAGAACGGTCTGTTGGCATCTAATCAATGTCCAGCACGGCTGACAGTGACAATGATACTAACCGGCCCTACGCGATCATCATAAGGTCCACGGCCGCCACGGCGAATGGACGCGGCTCGCCAGTGGTAAGTGTACAGAGCATACACCATCACAGCAATGGCTACTTGTGTCAAACGTGCGTTCTTGCATTGACCAAAGTGACATACCAACGGCTGAAAACATTGCAGCACTTATTTGTCCAACCTGAGAACGAGAAAAGAATCAGTGAAACATGATCACGGCAGAAGGGGGCGCTATACTTGGTCTCCGAAGTTGAGTAGACCGACAGCAAGCCCACCGAGAACGACAGTAAAGTGAAGCCATGACAAAAATGTTCTCTCGTTCGCAAATGAAACCTTGGGTTCTATCCTGATTGGGAGAGCGATGCGCTTGGAAGCAGTGCGCTGGAGGAGAGGCTGAGTTGACATCCTAGCAACGATGATAGTCGCAAG
>JBBPJS010000695.1:0-14533 GCA_038088835.1 Singerocomus rubriflavus | reverse complement strand
GAAAGGTTAGGCATTCATATAGGAGAGGTGAACAAGTGGATTTGGCTGGGGGATAACAGCCCTTGCACAACCCCTTATATATGGTACAGGAGAGTGCACAGACCAAGCTGTGACTTACTATCTAGGGTATACGGTATTAATGCTATTGGCTATATAATAAAGGGTAAGAGTCCATGAAGTAAAGGTTAGGCAACTCATCTATTAGAATGGAAGAAGCAGAGATGAAGTTGCAGTGTGTAATGTAAATGGAAGATTGATCACAAGATGTGAAAGATCTGGAATAGGGATCGTGGCAGAGATTATCAAGATCCTGCAGGGTCATGATTGAGATGGAAATCTCGATAAGAGATCGTACCGATCGGAAGGTAAGTGTTACGAATTGTGTACGAACCTTGTACGATCCTGCACTATGACTGCGTGCTTGCACACACAAGTGCCATGACTTTACCTTTCCCTGATCATGTGACCACATCGTCCCTTCACAATATCACGCCCCTATCCCTTCACGTGTATCACATCCTCAGTCTTCACCTCTTCACACTCTTCACGAACATCACCGATCACTCTTCCATTCTGATCACCTCCCCTTCTTCATCTCCGTCTTACCCTTCGATCAGTACGATCACACATCGAGATTGCATCTTGATCATAACCCTGCAAGATCCTAGATGGATCTCTGCCACGATCTCCCTTCTGATCAGTCACACCTTGTGATTGATCTTCCATTCTACTTTAGACCCTGCATTCATATCCGCTTTTCATCTTCCCACTCCATATGAATGCCTAACCTTTTACTCATGGACTATTCCCTTCTACCTTATTGTTCACTAGCATTAATCCCATATACCCTAGACCCTAGTGTACAGTTTGGTCTGTGCACATTCCTGTAACCTATAAGTAGTGGGGTTATGAGTTGGCTGTTCCCCCAGCCTAATCCACTTGTTTCCTCGCGTCCTACCCTACCTATCAAGGTGGCCTAGTGACAACAGATCAAGTAAGGGATGGTATTCGCCTGGTCCTCTTAACTGAGCCCTGGGAGTGAGCCGTCTGGAGATAAAGCTAACCCTTCACTCCTCCCCTTCATCATTCCATCATATCGTCCTAGCAACACCGAACCGCCAACGTCAGGCCAGCTAGCAAACTCGTACCTCGGCTAGTTCAGAACCCAGAACCTCTGCAAGTACGGAAAACATTCATTGTATCAAGAACCAAACCTATAAAAGATATAAGATCACGTGATGTAATCTTCATCGTACCGATTACTGATGTTATACCTGCGATCCCGAGAGGCTACCATTGCCATGTGGATCTTATCCTATTAGATAACGGACCTTACAGATATTTAAGCCACTAGTGACATCGCACTCCTAGTTGGAATATACGTTGGAGTTATCGCACATACCCACGTATCTATGGTGACACCGCCTTCGTTCTTAAGGATAGCAACCTGGAAACAGCTACACGATTACCCAAGGCTTGGAACCCTTGCCCCAAGAGCCGAACATGATTACGCTATACATGTTAGGTTATAGTGTTAGGAGGAAGACAGAACCACGATGCAATAGTTCGTCGGTTACCAAGGACTTGCAAGAGTAGTCCTGAAGTTCATCTATGAAGACGTCCTGACTCAGCCCTCTCCTTATTCCCGATCCCTCATCCCTGCTGTTCAGCACTCCTCATTACCGGACGTTATCTCAAGGACTCATCATATTGTTCCCTGGTCGTCTGCCAGGTTGTTGGGTTGTGGTTGGGTAGACGGAACTCTTCGGTTCCGCAACAGTAAGGGCGGAGATGAGAAAGGCATGGTAGCCTTGAGGATGTGGAGAGATCTAAGATGATTGGTGTGAGTTCATGAAGTTGTGAAGAGGTGAGGAGAGTGAAGATGTGATACATGTAATGGGTGAAGGCGTGATGATGTGAAGGGACGGAGTAGTCATGTGATCAGGGAAAGGGAAGTCATGTGACCCGCAGGTCACGTGATCATGCCCAACGCTAACACAGAGTACGTTGGGAGAGTCATTCATGCACTTGCTAACACAAAGTACAAGGCATGATGGTGATGTCATAACATACCCTGCCCTACAAGGTGGCCTAGTGACAACAAATCAAGTAAAGGATGTTATTCACCTAGTCCTCTTCATTGAGCCCTAGGAGTGAGATGTCTGAAGATAAAGCTAACCTTTATTCTCCCCTTCCATTATATTATTATATCAGATCCTTGTATCACTGAACTGCCAACGTATTGGCCTATGAGCAAGCTCGTTCCCCATCAATGTACAGAACCCATGTTACAAATTTGTGTACGAACTTAATGATCTAACGGTACAATGACTGCTATGCTTGCATGCACAAGTACTCAATCATGACTCTCCCTGATCACGTGACCTCTTCCATCCCTTCACATCATCACATCTTCACCCTTCATGTGTATCACATCTCCGATCCTCTCCCTTCACTTCTTCACAAATCACCGATCAATCTTATATTCCGATCTTGATCATTCTTCCTTCATCTCTGCCCTTATCATTCAATCGGTATGATCACTCTCATGAACCCTGCAAGATTCTAGATGGATCTCTGCCACGATCTCTCTCCGATCAGTCACACCTTGTGATTGATCATCCCCTCTACTCTAGTCCCTGCATCCTCATATCCGCTTCTTCCATTCTGATATATGAGATGCCTAATGTTTTCCTCATGAACTCTTCCCTTTAATCTACTTATCCAATAGCATTAATCACGTATACCCTAGACCCATGACACAGCTTGGTCTGTGCTCGATCCTGTAATGTATATAAGGGGTTATGAGTACAGGCTGTTCCCCCAGCCTAATCCACTTGTTTCCTCCTCTCCTACCCTGCCTACCAAGGTGGCCTAGTGATGAGATCAAGTAAGGGATGGTATTCGCCCTGCCCTCTTAACTGAGCCTAGGAAGTGAGCCGTCTGGAGATAAAGCTAACCTCCTCCCCTCCCCTCCATCGTTCCATCGAATCGTCCTAGCAACACCGAACCGCCAACGTCAGGCCAGCTAGCCAACTCGTACCTCGTCTAGTTCAGAACCCAGAACCCATGAAAGTACGGAACCCATTCATTGTACCAAGAACCTAGAAACGTATCAAAGACCACGTGATGGAACCATCATCGTAATGTTCCTGATGTTATACCTGCGACCACGAGAGGCTACCATTGCCGTGATGGTCTTATCATATTAGTTCCAGCGTTCACAGATATTTAAGCCACTAGTGACACAGCGCTCCTAGTTGGAACATGCTTGGGGTTATACGAACATACCCTCGCATCTACGGTGACACCGCTTTCGTTCTTAAGGATGACAACCTGGTTAATAGTCACGCGATTACCCGAGTACCTGAATCCTCGCCCCACGGTACGAACACGATTATGCCTTTCCCGTTAGGGGTTAGGTATTAGGAGGAAGACAGAGTACCGTTGCAAGAGTACGGTTACTATCAAGGACTTGCAAAAGTAGTCCTGGAGCTCTAGACACAGAAGATCCCCCGACGCGCAGCCCTCTCTTTTATCCGCAGACCTTTCGACTGTCCTAGTCACCATTCCTTTATCTGACATCATGGTTATGCCCTGTACCGAGATCTCTGGTCGTCCGCCGGGTTGGTTGGGTTGTTTGGCAGAGTAGCATAACTCTTTCGGTTCCGCAACAGTTACCCCTGAGGGTGCCTATGAACCTCTTGTCATGTACTTTGGCATGACTAACTCCCCTGCTACCTTCCAGCAAATAATGAATGATATATATGAAGATATGTGGGCATGCATCCTAATTTATTTAGATGACATCAACATTTTCACCAAGAAAATGACAAAAGAACAACATGAAAACATAGTTTGGGAAGTTCTACAATGTCTTCAAGATAATGATTTGTATGCCAAGCCATCCAAATGTCATTTCTTCAAAGAAAAAGTAGACTTCCTAGGGATGGTGGTATCTAAAGATGGTGTAGAAATGCAAAAAGGGAAAGTTGATGCCATCCTTGATTGGCTGATTCTTAAGAAGCTCAAAGATATACAATCTTTTCTGGGATTGTGCAACTACTACCGTCGTTTTATTCAGGACTTTGCTAAGATCTCTAAACCTCTCACGAGTCTCACAAAGAAGGATACCGAATTCTGCTGGGCAGAACCACAGCAACAAGCTTTTGATAAGCTTAAACAACAATTCACCTCTGCTCCCCTCCTTGTCTTCCCAGACATTTCGAAACCCATGAGAATCAAAGCTGACACTTCCAATCTTGCAACCAGCACAGTCTTATCCCAGAAATGTGATGATGACTTGTGGTGTCCATGTGCTTTCTATTCTCACTCGTTTTCGAAAGAAGAATGCAACTACCCAATATATAACAAGGAGTTGCTTGCAATCATTCATGCCTTAAAAGAATGGAGGCACTATTTAATAGGTTTACCATCATTTGAGATTTGGACGGATCACAAAAACCTAGAATTCTGGAAGAAACCTCAAGATCTGTCAGCTAGACAGGCCAGATGGCATGCAGTTCTTCTAGAATTTAACTTCCAAATCTCCTATAAACCCAGCTTGCAAAATGGTCAAGCAGATGCCTTATCTCAGCGACCTGACTATAGGGATGCAGTGGAAAAGATCAATACCAATGTTACTGTGCTGCCACCCACAAGTTTTGCTTGCAATATCACTTTTTCTTCATCTTTTATAGAAAACATAAAAAACAGTACAAAATCATGCTCTGATAGCATTCCCTCATTGTTTGAATATGATGGAGAGTTCTTCAGATCCACAGAAAACAAAATATATGTCCCCTTAGATCTGCGGGTGCAGTGTATTACCCTTTGCCATGATTCTCCTATTGGTGGACACTCTGGTGAAGGTTGTACCTGACATCTTATTACTCGTTATTTCGCTTGGCCTGGTATCACTGGTGATATCAAGCAGTACATTCACTCCTGTCAAGCTTGTGCAATTTCCAAAGAAAAGCAACACTTATCAGAAGTTAAATCTTTTCCCCTTCCAACCACATCAATTCCTTGAAAGGATATTTCTATTGATTTCATTTTGGGATTTCCAAAGTTAAATGGCAACGACTCTGTCTGTGTCATTGTCAACCGTTTCTCTAAAGAAGTTGTATTTGTCCCCTGCTCTAAGTCTATTTCTTTTTTCGATCTTGCTAAATTATTCAGGGATAATGTATGGTGTTTACATGAACTACTATCCTCTATCGTTTCAGATCGAGGACCACAGTTTATCTCTGCTTTCACTTCAGAGCTTTGCAAGATGTTGAACATCTTTCAGAAAATTTCCACTACTTATCATCCTCAAATGGATGGACAGACAGAAAGAATAAACCAAGAACTGCTAGCATATCTTCAAACCTTTGTAGCAAAGAAACAAGAGCAATGGCTTGACTGGATCAAGCTAGCTCAGTTTCATCACAACAATTCTCTCTCTACTGCTACAAAGGCAACTCCCTTTTCTATCACTCGTAACTATGCACTGCAGTTAGGTTTTGAATCTGCTACCAGTGGATTTGGTTTTGAATGTGCAAAGGCTTATTCAGAAGTAAAATCAGCTCTCAAAGAAACCAGAAATAAAATGCTTAATGCACCACATGCTCCCATTACCTTTACCCCAATCATCAGCCAACAGGTTTGGCTATCTGTCGACAACCTCACACTTCCTTATTCTGCTCGAAAATTAACACAGAAATGGTTGGGCCCATATAAGATTCTTGAGATCTTGCCAAACGCTTTGTGTTTGGACCTGCCAAAACGACTTCGGATTCATTCAGTTGTCAACATTTCTTGTGTTAAACCTTATGTTGATACATTACTGGGTCAACCAGTCTTACGACCTGATGCAATCACTGTCACTCAGGAAGGTGATGAGGAATATGAAGTTGATTATGTTCATGCTTCTAGAATGCACAATAATCAACTACAATATCTTGTTCATTGGAGGGGTTGGGATGCTTCAGACAATACTTGGGAACCAGCTATTCATTTGCAAAATGCTCCTGAGGCTATTGCTGAATTTCACAGGTTGAATCCTTCAGCTCCCCATTGTATTCATCTACAAAATGTGGACTTCTTGTCTCTCTTCAACACTTATGAAAATTTTACTGTGGTCACTGACTCTCCAACTCATCTGGAATACGAGTCTTAAGGGGGGGGAAGTGTTATAACATTGTACATTTCCTTGCACACTTTTTCTCTTTTTTCCTTTATCTTATCTTATCTTTCATCTTTATCACATGACTAGGTCAGGTGACAGGTCACATGACTGATCACATAATCAGGCCTAGACCAATGATGTCATGCATGCAGGTTGCCTAATGGGCACAGCCTGTTTCATTTCCATTGCTTCTTCTCTTTTCTTTTATTCTGATGTCTCATGACATTAATCTCTGCTTCTTCTTTTCTATTTTTGCTATCTCTTATCTATGATGTCACCTGGTCTGTGTGCATCCTTGTATAGTATAAATACGGGGTGTATTGTGACTGATCCCCCTCAGTCTAATCCACTTGGTTATTCACCTTCTAGTAGGTTGAGACCTTAAGGATACTACTCCTCTTATCCTTACCATCATACTATCTTCATGTCTGTGTGGACTTTGTGGCAAGACCCTGCATGGTGTCTGCATTACAAGCTCAAGTTGCAACTGTTATTCAAGAAGTATAGTGTTTCTCTAGATGGTACAACACTTGGATTAGACTTGCTTACGTGCCCAGTCTTGTGGATTAGTGTCTACTACTCCATCTTTACAGTACCCTCCTCACTCTCACAGCTGCTCCATTGATCCCAATGATCACCTGATCGTTGAAGACATCAAGCTTGGCTTATATGCCCAGTACCCATTATCAGATGAAGAATGTGACCACCGAACCATTGCTGGTCCCTATGCCAATCTCCCAGCTCATAACCCCCAGATTTGGGGTCCTCACTGAATCCTTTCCCACAATCCATCCCCTGTGCCCTTTGGGCTTTACGATTACCTTGACTACGAAGATCAGGTCAACCCTGAGAATCTAGCCCAGATCCACAACCTCATTCTTTCAGAACCTGCTCTTCCAAATGACTGGATTGACTGGTGCTTATCTAAGCACTTTAGTCCAGTAGTTAATAAGTATTTCACCTGTCGTGAGGAAGAACAGCTTGGTCACACTAATGAAAAGTTGGAAGCAGCTGAAGCTAAGGTTAAGGCTTTGAAAAAAAAGAAGTCAGAGCACAAGAAAAAGATTGTGTTGTTAGGTGCCAAAAGAAGGTTTAATCTCAGATCTTGCAGATACGCACTTAGGTCTCTGGGCCCTGTAGCCTAGATTACTATTCAATATGCATTTCGATCTGTTTGCTTCATATAGAGGGACTCCAGAACCAGAAGACAAAGGCTCTAGTTCTTTCACTTCATGTTACTCACCCCCAGCTTCCCCAACTCATTACTCTCCACCATCCTTGCCACGAAACATGTCTACTAACCAGCAACTAGCTGATATCCTTAACCATCTCGTTCAGCTTACATTAAACATAAATACACAATCACATCAAAAAGATGTCACCAAGAAAATTGCAGATCCTGGTAACTGGGATGGAAAGAGGGAATCTCTTCATCTCTGGATTACTAAAGTACATGTATGGCAAGATGTCCAACAATGGGAATCGAACAAACTACAGTGTATTGCAGTCTTATCTAGGTTTGAAGGGGGACAAGCAGCCCTTTTCGCAAGACTAGAAATTGAAGAGTGTATGAAAAGTGAAAAGGAGTACAAGGTCGATGCACAAGGCAGACCTACAGCAAACTTAAGAGGAGATAATGCTTGGCCCAATTGGGATGCTCTCAAAGCTAAGATAGCTCATTATTTCAGAATAGACTTATTAGCACATAAGTCTCTGATGAAGCTAGAGAATCTAAGACAAAATGGCTGCAATACTTTTGATTGGCTGTTTAGGTTCAAAATGTTAGCAGACAAAGCTGAGATAGCAGACAATTATTGCCTCGTATTGCTTAAATGTCTGGTAGATCGACCAATATACCATCAGGTCAATCTCTGGAAACACGATGCCACTTGGACAGAATGGTGTACCAAGATCCTTGAGATAGGAATGTTCTTTGAAAAGGAAAGAGAAGAAAGAGGTAGTTTTGCTTCTTTCTCTCCCCAAAATTCCAGACTGCCTTCTTGCATCATACAATGACCTCAGCCTAGACTTTGGTCTCCAAATCAATCATATTCTGCACCTCGTGGTCCACCTCCACCAAGATTCATGGCCACTGGTATTCAACCAGGGTGTGGTGCTCCCATGGACATTAGTGTTCAACAAACCACTCCTTTCAATCCGAATCAACCCCCATCCATCAACAACTGCTTCGTGCCTCCGCGATTATGCTATGGTTGTGGTAAGCCAGGGCATATTCATGCCAACTGCCCAATCAATCCCTGTCACTTTATATGGCAACAAGTAATGTACGATCAATGGGAACAGCCTTCAGTGTACCACTCTCCTCCTATTGAACAGGAATATGTTACCACACAAATGATAGGCACCGAGTTTTCAGAATAAGCAGATGAAAATGAATGGCACTCTGCTCAACTTTACGATATGTGTGACTCCTATCAAGTCATGCAACAAGCTGTTGTTCCTCCAGCAAGGTCGTTCTTGCAGAACAACATTCCCCAGCCCAGCACATCTGCCCATGCTATATATATGACTGATGAGGCCAAGGCATACTACAGGGACAAGTTCACAGCAGAAGCCTGACAAGCTGCTGCTAATAATATCTCTTTAAATTAAGCAAGACCAATGGTAATAGGAGTGCCAGTGGTCAAGGACTTATTTCTTCCATTTCATCTGACATTTCTAGTGTACCATCATCTTCCGTTTCTACTAATGTATTTGATAGTTCTGAGCTGGACTCAGCAATAAAAACTGCTTTTGGCATATCTGTCAGGGCGTCTCATTCAAGCGCGGCACCGGATCTTAAACATAGTGTGCTTAATTCCCTGTTAAGGCAAGTCAAAGTTTGTGCTATAACTTATAAACCCCCTAGCTCTCTTTCCCATCATGGTGAATTCAATGTTCCATGTCAAATAAACATAAAATACAAAAACACAGATTGCTTAGTCGAGTTAAAAGCATTGCTCGACTTAGGGGCTTGTAATACTTTCATTGACCAACGTGTTGTCGAACAATACAGATTACCCATACAACCCCTGCCCAAACTCTTAGATGTGATAAACACCAATGGTTCCAAGAATCTTCAAGGATTCATTTCACATTACATCACACTCTTTATCACTATTCAAGGTCATACTGAAGCACTGGATGCTTTGGTTTCTACTTTGGGTACCCATCATATTATTATAGGTTATGATTGACTTGCTCACCACAATCTGTTATGACATTGCATCCCAACCTTGTACTTTGTGTCAGCAAGGTTGCACAATTACTCCCTGTGTACTTTGTGTTAGCACATGGGCATGACCATTCACGATCACGTGACCTTCGGGTCACATGACTTCCCTTTCCCTGATCACATGACTACCTCATCCCTTCACATCATCATGACTTCACCCATCATGTGTATCACATCTTCACACTTTTCACTCCTTTACGACCATCACGATCTCACACTGATCATCTTAGATTGCTCCACATCCTCAAGGTGTCCTCACCTTTCTCATTTCCGCCCTTACCTTCCAATCAGTATGATCTCTTATCGAGATTTCCATCTCGATCACGACCCTGCAGGATCTTGATAATCTCTGCCATGATCCCTATTCCAGATCTTTCACATCTTATGATCGATCTTCCATTCACCTTATGCACTGCAACTTCATCTCCGCTTCTTTCATTCTGATAGATGAGTTGCCTAACCTTTCCCTCATGGACTCTTATCTTTTACTATAGAGCCAATAGCATTAATATCATATACCATAGATAGTAAGTCACAGCTTGGTCTGTGCACTCTCCTGTACCATATATAAGGGGTTGTGCAAGGGCTGTTGTCCCCCAGCCAAATCCACTTGTTCACCTCTCCTACTCTGCCTGTAAAGGTGGCCTAGTGATGTTTAAGAAATAACAAGTAACAAGGTAGCTATTCACTGTTATGAATTGTGTATGATACTTAGTACAATGACTGCATGCACACATGCATTGCATGAGTACTCAATTATGACTTTCCCTGATTATGTGACCTCCCTTGTTCCCTTCACATCTTCATGCCTTCACCCTGTCACATCTTTACATCTCACACTCTCTTCCTTTCACATGTCATGACATCACTAATCAATCTTTCATTCCAATCTCAATCCCTGTCCTTCATTTCCATTATTCCCTATGATCGGCACAATCCTCTATTGAGATTGCATCTCAATTATGAACCCTGCAAGATCCTAGATGGATCTCTGCCATGATCACCTTTCCAGATCTTTCACATCTTGATGATCAATCTTCCCTTTCATTCTACACCCTGCATTCATATCCACTCTTTATCTTCCCACTCCATATGAATGCCTAATGTTTCCCTCATGAATCCTTCCCTTTAATCTAGTAGTCCAATAGCAATAATCCTGTATACTCTAGACCCTAGTGTACAGCTTGGTCTGTGCACTCTCCTGTAACATATAAGTAGTGGGGTTATAAGTAGGGCTGTTTTCCCAGCCTAATCCACTTGTTTTCTTGTGTCCTACCCTACCTACCAAGGTGGCCTAGTGACAACAGTTCAAGTAAAGGATGTTATTTGCCTAGCCTCTCTTCATTAAGACCTTAGGAGTGAGACATCTGGAGATAAAGCTAACCTTTATCCTCCCCTTCCATCATACCATCATTTAGATCCTAGCACCACCATATCACCAAACTATGGCCAAGCTAGCAAGCTCATTCAAGCACTCATACAAATCCCAATAACAGAGAAGAATGGAAGACATTCTTTGAAAGATACTGAACCACCTGAAATTATCAAAAATTACATGATGTAGTTCCCATTATACTGACTACTGATATTATACCTGTGACCTAGAGAAGCTATCATTGCTGATAGGTCTTATCATATTAGTACCAAGGACTCTACAGATATTTAAGCCACAAGTGACACAGTGATCCTCATTGGAACATTTTTTGGGGTTATTGAACCATACCCAAGGATCTATGATGACACCGTCTTCATTCTCAAGAATAGTAATCTGGCAATAACTATGTGATTACCCAAGAGCTGGAATCCTCACCTCAAGGCTCAACAATGATTATGCCTTTCCAATTAGGGGTTAGGTATTAGGAGGAAGACAGAACCCTAGTGCAAGAGTCTAGTGGTTATCAAGGACTTGCAAAAGTAGTCCTGGAGATCTCATTATAGAAAGTCCCCCTGATATGCAGCCCTTTCCTCTATCCATATTTCCTCTTGCTGTTCTAGCATCCTTCCTTATATCTGACATCAAGGTTCAGCCCTGTACTGTTCATCCTGGTCATCTGCTGGGTTGTTGAGTTTAGTTGGCAGTGTAGCATAACTCTTCGGTTCTGCAACATTTGCCCACCCAGTCTTCGGATTGCCTGGAAGTGAGGCATTGCCTGGATGTGGTCTCATCCTCTACTCCACCCTCTTTCTATTTATTACTGTGTGGTCATGCTAACTCAGGACTTGGTCAAGACAGAACCCAGTCAAGACATCTTGGAAGACATTCTTTGTGAAGTACTCACCTCTCTTTGTGAAGGCACTCAATGATGGAAAAGATCATGTGACTCAAGACATTACTGCAATGCTCAAAATAATGTTATATCTGCAGGTCCTATAGGCATACACTGCCATGGCCCCTTATCATATTGACGATATGTTATTTATAGTTGTTTCTTCTTGGCTGTGGCCTTGGAGATGATCCCATTGGGTGTACTATGTGAAGACCCTGGGATGGGGTGGCATCCCTGACCAGCTTTCAAGAATGATAACCTGGAGACAATTATGCAATTATCCAAGACCCAGACTTCTTGCCCCAAGGGTCGTCTACAATTATGCTGCACTTATAGGATGCAGTATTAGGATGATGTGCACCAGCTGCAATAGTGCTTGGTGATACTGACGATGCAATAGTTCATCAAGGTGTTGAAGATCACTCTTTTCTCACTTCCATTCCCCTCTCTGCTGTTCAGCACTCTTTCTATCCACAACAGCTCAAGGATTCTCTTGGTGATGCCAGATCACCCAATGGGTTATAGGTGATAGATATAGGTAGGGTTATAGTGTTTCTCTGGTTGCTCAACAGCCTTCAGTACTTGTTGAACTTCCTTGTGAGTGACAGCATATTTATCAGCAAATCCCAAATAGTTATCTGTGAAGCTTAAACATGGAACATAATTTCATGTAATGGCAAATGAAGTATGACCAGTAGTTAAGGAAATAGAATTGTTGTGATGAAATTGGGCCATTTTAACCCAATCTGGCCAAGTCTCTTGTTTTTTTGCTATGAACTTTTGTAAGTAGGTGATCAATTCCTGATTGATATGCTCCATTTGGCCATCTGTCTGCAGATGATAGGTGGTAGATATTTTTTAAGATATTTGCAACATGCTGCATAAGAAAGTGGTGAACTCAGAGATAAATTGAGTTCTATGGTCAGATACAATAGAGGATGGTAATCTGTAAAAATGCATTAGACATAGTTATGGAATAGGATTGCAAGCTTCTTAAAAGAAATAGTTTTCGCACATGGAATAAAAATAGCTTCTTTGAAAAATCAGTTGATGATTACACAAATTGCATCTTGTCCTTAAATCTTAGGAAACCCTAATACAAAATCGACAGAAAGATCTTGCCATGGCTTGGTTGCTATAGGTAAGGATTGAGGGATGATGTCAGAAGTGTGTTGTTTTTCTTTAGATATTGCACACATCTGGCATGCAGAAATATATTCTTTAAGATCTCTTGTGACACCAGGCCATATAAAGGATCTAGATAAAAGGTGCAAAGTCCAGGCTTGTCCTATATGCCCTGCCAATAGGGAATTATAATATAAAGAGAGACATTTACTTTACAAAGAAGTGGGAATATAAATCTTATGATTTTGGTTGAGGAATAATTGGTGTTGAGAGTCATAATGATATGAGAAAGGGAGGTCATCATCCATGTTACTTGTGGCTTGTTTAACCTCTTCAAGAAAGGGAGAAGACAGTTGGATGTTGAGGTTAAAGACTTTAGGAGGTAGCATAGTAATGTTGGTATTGATTTTTTCTGCTGCTTCTTCATAATCTGGTCATTTTGATAACACATCCACTCTGCTATTCTGAGTGCCTGGCTTATAGGTAATTGTGAAGTTATATTCTAAAAGAATAGCATGCCAGCATGCTTGTCTGGTGGATAAATCTTGTGGTTTTTTTCAGAATTCCAGATTCTTATGATTCATCCAGATGTCAAAGTGTGTAAGGCCAAGTAGATAATGCCTTCATTCTTGCAATGCTTGAATGATGGCAAGAAGTTTCTTATCATAAATAGGATAATTCCTTTCTTCTTTAGAAAAGGAATGAGAATAGAATGCACATGGTTTTCAGAGACCATCATCACATTATTGAGAGAGAATAGCTCTAGTTGCTAGATCTGAAGTGTTTGCTTCTATTCACATAGGTTTTGAAGTATCCAGGAACACTAGCAGAGGTGCTTGTATAAACCTTTGTTTTAGCATGTCAAATGCCCCTTGTTAAGCTTTTTTCCATATGAATTCTTGATCTTTCTTTATTAATGAAGTCAGTGGTTTAGATATTTCAGTGAAATCTTGAATAAACCAGTGATAATAGTTACATAGTTTAAGGAATGATTGAACATCTTTAAGTTAATGAGGTATCAGCCATTTAAGAATAGCATCTACTTTGTTCTTTTGCATTTCTACTTCTTCTTTGAAAATGACCATTTCTAAGAAGTCTATCTTAGGTTGGGAGAAGTGACATTTAGAGGGCTTGGCATAGAGGTCATTGTCATAAAGCCTTTGTAATACTTCTCATATGATTTGTTCATGTTTATGTTGTGTTTTGTTTTTTGTGAATATATTGATATCATCTAGATAAATAAGAACACAGACCCATATATCCCTGTAAATGTCATTTATCATTTGCTGGAACATAGTGGGTGAATTGGTTATGCCAAAGTATATGACTAGAGGTTTATAGGACCTTTCAGATGTGACAAAGGCTTCTTTCCATTTGTTACCTTCTTTGATATGTATGTTATTGTATTCCTATCTGAGATCAAGGATCATAAACATATCTGCACCTTTGAGACAATCAATGAGAGTAGATATTAGAGGTAATGGATACACATTTTTGATGGTTCCTTCATTTAAATATCAATAATCCATTACCATCCTCTTTTTTCCATCTTTCTTTGGAATAAAGAAAATAGGGATGGTTTGTGGAGATTTTAATGGTCTAATTATTGGAGATTGATGTGCCAATAACACTAGAGGAAAAGGGTAAATACTCCAGTTGAGAGTATGAGACTAGAGGGAAAGAGCATTTGGTGACATGATGAGCAGTTGACACTCATCCAAATAAGGAAATGAA
>JBBPJS010000694.1:0-14541 GCA_038088835.1 Singerocomus rubriflavus | reverse complement strand
GTTGGATGATGAAGAGGATGAGGACAAAGATGCTGATAACTGGTTTTTGGTGACCAATGAAGATGTTTTTGATAATGTCTGAGATCTGAAGGAATCTCAAGCACTGGAGGTTGATGATGAAATATCAGTCAACTATGCTAAACCTGCTGAAGAATCAGATAATGTCACAATGGATGTGAACAATGGACCTATCTATCCTTATCAGATGGAACTCTTTGACTCAGGCACTACTCATCACATCTCCCCTTATTGTGAGCATTTTGAAACACTCACTGATATACCAAATAAGTTGCTCACTGCTGCAAACTGTTAGAAATTTGTTGCAACTGGCATTAGTGACATAATAATCAAGATACCCAATGGATATGATGTGTCCAAGTTAAGACTCACTGAAGTCTTGTTTTCACTGGAGGTTAGATACACCCTTGTATTGATCAGTCATCTTGATGAGCTGGAGCTCTCAACAACATTTGTAGGAGGCTTCTGCACCATATGTGGATTAGACAGCAAAATGATTGGGAAGATCCCACATACCTCAAAAGGATTGTACCACATCATACATGATTACAAAGCAGTGAATGCAGCTACTGAAACTGTCATTGTGATGAAGCTTCACTGATGTTTCAGACATATCACCCCAAATGTCACTCATCACCTAGTTGAAAAGGGTTTGGTCACTGGGCTGAAGCTGGATGAATCAAAAGACAATGGTATCTTTTGCAAATCTTGTGTGTATGTAAAGGCCATGTAGAAGCCCATTGTGAAGGTCTAAGAGGGGGAATGCACAGACAAGGTTGGCATGCTGATCTGATCAGATATTTGGGGACCTGTGCTGATCACAACACTAAAGGGAAAGTGCTACTATGTGACATTTACAAATGATCACTCTTGACTTACCTATCTTTACTCCCTGCACCAAAAGAGCAAGACCTTTGAATCATATAAATTCTTTAAAGCCTGGCTTAACTGACAGCTTGCAGCAAAGGTCAAAATGTTGCACTTGGACTGTGGAGAATAATATCAGAGTAAAGAGTTTGTCACATACCTGAAGCACCAAGGCATAGCATAGCATTTCACTGCATATAACACACCTCAGCACAACAGTGTTGCTGAATGCCTAAATAGAACCATATTTGAGCATGTCTGAGCACTATTGCACTCCAGCAGACTGCCTAAGTTCCTGTAGGGAGAAGCTGCAAGACATGTGATATGGCTAAAGAATAGAACACCTATCAAAGTTCTGGGTGGCTTGACATCATATGAAGTAGCTTTTGGGTGCAAACCTGACCTGGGCCCCATATGGGAGTGGGGATCCACAGTGTGGGTAAAGATGGAAAGGGATAACAAGTTGTGTGAATGTGTTACTGTTGTGGAACCATAGAGTTCTGTCTACACTGCCAACACAACCAACCAACCCAGCAGATGACCAGAGATTTTGGTATGGGGCTAAACCATGATGTTAGGGATCAGGGATGATGCTAGAACAGCAGTAAGGTCTGTGGATAAAGGAAAGTACTGCATGTCAGGAGGATCTTCTACAACAGGAACTCCAGGACTACTCTTGCAAGTCCTTGATAGCAATTGTACTCTTGCAATGATGCTCTGTCTTCCTTCTAATACCAGATACCTAATGAGTCTGGCATAATCGTGTTTGTACCATGGAGTGAGGATTCTGGTACTTGGGTAATCACATAGCTGTTACCAGGTTGCTATCCTTGAAAATGAAGTTGGTGTCACCATAGATCCATGGGTCTGTACAATAATCTCAATGGATGTTCCAACTAGGATTGCAATGTCACTAGTGGCTTAAATACCTGTAGTTTGTGATATATTAATATGATAAGATTCACATGGCAATGATAGCCTCTTGGGATTGCTGGTATAACATTAGTATTTGATATGATGAGAGATATGTTATGTGATCTTTAATAGTTTCAGGTTCGATGTCTTCCAAGGAATGGCTTTCATACTTTCATAGGTTCTGTAACTTGAACTAGATATGGTACAAGTTGGCTTGCTGACCTGATGTTTGTGGTTTAGTAGTGCAAGGTATGATGAATGATAGATCAATGAGGGGGAGGGAGTAAGAGTTGACTTTATCTCCAGATAGCCTCACTCCTAGGCACTCAATGAAGAGTGGGTAGGTGAATAGCATCCGTTACTTGAGACATCACTAGGCCACCTTAGTAGGCAGGATAGGAGAGGTACTGTTATGAATTGTGTATGATACTTGTTATGAATCTTGCATTATGACTGCGTGCTTGCACACATGAGTGCCATGACATTCACTTTCCCTGATCACATGACCAAACCATCCCTTCACATCATCACACCTTCACCTTTCATGTTGATCACATCTCTTATCTCTCTTCATACTCTTTATGAATCACTGATCACTCTTCCATTCCTGATCACCTCACCTTTTTTATTTTCATCATTCCCCTCAATTGGTATAATCACTATCGAGATTGCATCTTGATCACAAATCCTGCAAGATCCTAAATGGATCTCTACCATGATCTTCTTCCTGATTATCACATCTTGTGATCGATCATCCCCTTAACCCTAGTCCCTGCATTCTCATCTCTGCTTCTTTCATTCCATAATGAGATGCCTAATGTTTTCCTCATGGACCTCTCCCTTTAATCTACTTAGCCAATAGCATTAATATCATTATACCCTAGACCCAGTCACAGCTTGGTCTGTGCACATTCCTGTAATGTATATAAGGGGTTATGAGTACAGGCTGTTCCCCCAGCCTAATCCACTTGTTTCCTTGCATCCTACCCTGCCTACTAAGGTGGCCTAGTGACAACAGTTCAAGTAAAGGATGTTATTTATCTAGCCCTCTTCATTGAGCCCTAGAAGTGAAACATCTGGAGATAAAGCCTCTCCTTTCCCCCTCCCCTCTATCATTCCATTGACAGTTCCTCACAGTACTGAACTGCCAACTGAAGGCCAGTGAGCCAACTTGTACCTCAGCTAGTTCAGCCCCAAAATCTATGTAAGTATGGAATCTATTCATTGTATCAAGACCCTTGACCCAGAAGATATTAAAGATCACATGACATAGTCCTCTATTGTATTGACTACTGATGTTATACCTGTGACCACAAGAAGCCATTGTTGCTGTGATGGTCTTATTATATTATTCTAGCATTATAGATATTTAAGCCATGAGTAGCATCACGTCTCTCATTGGGACATCCTTTGAGGTTATTGCACATACCCAGGGATCTACAGTGACACTGACTTCATTCTTAAGGATGGCAACCTGGTAAATAGCCACATGATTACCCAAGGCTCAGAACCCTTGCCCCAAGAGCTGAACACAATTATGCTAGTACCATAGGGTATTAGTATTAGGAGGAAGCCAGAACCTAGTTGCAAAAGTACTA
This sequence comes from Singerocomus rubriflavus, assembly GCA_038088835.1. Lineage (NCBI taxonomy): Eukaryota > Fungi > Basidiomycota > Agaricomycetes > Boletales > Boletaceae > Singerocomus > Singerocomus rubriflavus. The sequence continues at coordinate 11,143 of JBBPJS010000694.1, read as the reverse complement.
GCATTATCAAGGACTTGCAAGAGTAGTCCTGGGGTTCATACATGAAGATAGTCTGACTCAGTCCTCTCCTCATCTCATATCCCTCATCCCTGCTGTCCAGCACTCTATATCTTCAGATATTATCTCATACAGATTTATTGTATCATTCTCTGGTCGTCTGCCAGGTTGATTAGGTTTGTGGTTGGGTAGATGGAACTCTTCGGTTCCACAACAGGTACAAACAAGTGGATTAGGCTGGGGGAACAGCCCTTGTTATAACCTTTCTACTTATAGGTTACAGGAAAGTGCACAGACCATGCAGTACAATAGGGTCTAGAATATATGGGATTATTGCTATAGAACAATAAGGTAAAGGGGAGGTAAATGTTAGGTATTCATATGGAGTGGGAATATGAAGAGCAGATATGAATGCAGGGAATAGGGTAGAATGGAAGATCAATCACAAGGTGTGACTGATCAAGGAGGGGATCATGGTAGAGATCCATCTAGGATCTTGCAGGGTCATGATTGAGATACAATCTTGATTAGTGATCATACTGATCAGAGGGTAAGGGCAGAAATTAAGAAGGTAAGGTGATCAGGAATGAAAGATTGATTAGTGAGGTCATGATGATCATGAAGGTGTGAAGAGGTAATAAAGAATGTGATACACATGAAGGGTTAGGGTGTGACTGATGTGAAGGGACAAAGTGGTCACATGATTAGGGAAAGGTAAAGTCATGGCACTCATGTGTGCAAGCATGCAGTCATAGTGCAGGATTTGTACATGTTCATACACAAATTTGTAACAGTTACACTTTTCTCTTTTCTTGTACTACTACTACATGTCTATACAACTGCACCTTGGTTGCCACTAGGTTTTCTCAGACATTGAATGCTGACTCACCTCACCCTTTATTGTTCTCACTCTAAACTGTGCTTCCTTTTCTGCTCTTTGTTTCCATGCATAGCAGGGTCATGCATTGTCAGCACCCTACCTTCTCTTGTTTTCTTTGCTACTTATGCCATTGGATACCACAATGTAGGGCCTTCTCACACCAGCCCTGTAGTTGGTCCATGCTGTTACAATTTTCCCCTTGTAACCTTGTTTCATTGTACCCTTGACTATGCCTCAGACTTGTAATGCACTTGTCACATGCATACTTTGTCCTCCAGTGAACACCTGCACCCCTAGACCTCCCTCTAGGCCTGTATTGCACTCCCAACATGCATACCTCTCGACTCATGCTGCACTTCTCAGTGCATTCCTTGTGACCCATGCTGCATCTGCTAAGTGCACAACTTCAGACTTGTACTACACTCACTCATGTATACTGTGTCTTCACAGCTAACCTGGCGATCCCACAACCTCCCAGTCACCTGACTTCCCCATGTGACCCATGTCATGTGCCCCAGAGACCCAAGCCACTCATCACATGCAACTCACATGCCTTGCATAATGCACCTTGCATCTTGCATCCCAAGTCTCACCTCTAGCTCACCCCTTGAGTCACACCAAGTCACCCTCATGGTGTACCCTAGTTATGGCCATCAGGACTTCATCCTTCCACTTCCTATTTCATATCCTGATGAGCTTCTCCTTTGTCCTTTGCTTTGCCATTGTTAACCATTGGCAATTCCACAGTTGACAGTCTTCCTACTGTCTCCTATGCTTCCTCATTGTTCTTGCAGTGTTCCACATCTCAATATGTATCCCTCTTTAGATACATCTTATGCATTCCCCTTTACCACTTGTTCCCTGGCCTGCCCTACAGCATGCCATCCACTCGTATATATATACCTGAGCACTCACATAGCTAGTTCTCTAGCTTTGTTCTACCTTTACATGTACCTTCTATCCTGGTACTTGTCCTAGCTCCCTTGTGTAGTCATTACACATTGTATCCACTCATTCGGTAGCAGTTGCTACCTCTCCCTCTTTGTCCAGTAGCTGTGCTACTTGTCCACCTCTTGACATCCTTCATCTTGCAACTCACCCAACAGTTGCCTCACCATCAATCTGAGAGAAAGTTCTTACAGAGTCTAGCTAAGCAGACTCATCCCTTTATTTCAGGCTAACCCAATTGGCTAGCCTTCCACTCATAGACTGGTTCTAGTGGCCTTCCCAGATAGGCCTGTTGGCCTCCCATCATTCCCTGCATCCCTCAGTACCAGTAGGAGGTACTTAAGGTTCTACAGCTGAAGCTCTGCCTGGGCTTGGTTGTAACACATGCATCCCAGTATATCTATAAATACAGGCATGTAACATAGCATACAATATCTTTCATCTCCCTTATACTTGCTATACATTGCATCTCAAAGCAATATCAATTGCTTATCATGCTTCACTCATCCCACAAGTGCTCAGCCTCACCTTAGCAGCTTGCATCCCTTGTTCTAAGGCCACTATGTGTTTCAGCTGCCTTCTAGTTAAGCCCTTGACCCTATGTAGCTTCATCAACATAGACTTCAAGGGCTACATGTTGTCTTGCCCAAGGCAATATGTAACAGGATGAGTGGAAAAGGCTAGATGGATGGGCATTGATGAACAAACCAGAACTGCTCACTAGATGTATTGTTATGACATTGCAACACCACTTGTACTTTGTGTTAGCAAGTGTGTGCATGACTACATCCTGCATACTTTGTGTTAGTGCAAGGGTATAACCTCTTCTAGTGCACAGGTTGCACTTTACACCTTTACAACTTCCCTGGTCATGTGATCACCTTGTTCCTTCCTTACATTGTCACCCCATTACTGTGATCACATCCTAACCCCTCTTCCTTCTTCTCACAACTCTCATAACCCCTCACTGATCATCTATATTCTTGCCCACATTCTCAAGGTGTCCTCACCTTTTTAATCTTCACTCTTTCCTTTCAATTAGTACAATCTTCTATTGAGATATCAATCTCAATCAAGACCCTGCAGGATCTTGATGATCTCTGCCATGATCTCCCTTCTGATCATTCACATCTTGTGATGATCTTCCATTTACAATACTCCCTGCAGTTGTCCTCATTTCTGATCTTCTCTGACAGCTGCCTAACCTTTCCCTCATGGACTAGACCCTTATATCTTAGTATCCAATAGCATTAATGTTGTATACCCTAGATCACAGGTCACAGCTTGGTCTGTGCACCTTCATGTATTGTATATAAGGGGTTGTGCAAGGGCTGGTGTCCCCCCAGCCAAATCCACTTGTTCACCTCTCCTACTCTGCCTGCAAAGGTGGCCTAGTGATGTTTAAGCTATAACAAGTAACAAGGTAGCTATTTGCCCACCTGGTCTTCAGACTGCCTGAGAATGAGGCATTGCCTGGATGTGATCTCACTTTACCTCCTCCCCTCTATTTATCTCTGTGTGGTCATGCAAGCTCAAGACACAGTCAAGACAAGTCACAGTCAAGACAACTTGAAGCCACATTCTTTGTAAAGACTTGACCTTTCTTTGTAAAGGTCACTACCTGATGAAAAACTCTATGTGATACAAGACATTATTGCAATGCTCTGTGAATGTTATACCTGTGGGCTATAGAAGCATATGTTGCTGCTAGCCCTTATCATATTAACAAAATGGTATTTATAGTTATTCCTTCTTGCCTGTGGGCTTGAGAGATGATCTCATTGGGTGACTGTGTGTAATGCCCCAAGATGGGGTGGCACCCCTGACCAGCTTTCAAGGGTGGCAACCTGGAGATAGCCATGTGATTACCTAAGAGCCTGACTTCTTGCCCCACAGCTTACCCATGATTATGCCAGTGTCTTAGATCCTGGTATTAGGAGGATGCACACCAGCTGCAAGAGTGCTTGGTGATACTAATGATGCAATAGTTCATCAAGGTGTTGAAGATCACCCTTTCCTCACTTCCAACTCCCCTTTGCTGTTCAAGCATTTCCACTCCCATGACTTTTCTAGAATTCTGTTGATGATGCCAGATCACCTGATGGGTTATGGTGATGGATATAGGCAGGGTTATAGTGTTTCTCTGGTCACTCAACATGTATTGGCTAAAAAAATGGACCATTACTGTCAAGCATAATATATATTGGGACTTAGCCCTATGTAATATTAAAGGGGAGCAAGATAAACCCTACAACAACATCAATGTTATGCAGGTGCACTTACCTCACATATAGACTGACCCTGTGATGACCCAGCAGTTACTGCTGGCACTACCTGTCATAGCATCACCTATCCCTATCTCTAATGCCACCATATTGCAGAATCAAAGAGTTACGCTACTCTACCAAACAACCCAACCAACCTGGTGGACGACCAGAGATCTTGGTATGGGGCTGAACCATAGATGTCGGATAAGAGGATGATGACTAGGACAGTCTTAAGGTCTGCGGATAAAGGAAAGGATGGCATGTTGTGAGGAACACCTATAACCAGGAACTTCAGGACTACTCTTGCAAGTCCTTGATAGTAACCATACTATTGCAATGGTACTCTGTCTTCCTCCTACTACCTAACCCCTAATGGGAAAGGCATAATTGTATTCGGCTCTTGGGGCAAGGATTCCGAGCCTTGGGTGATTACATAGCTATTACCAGGTTGCAACCCTTGAGAATGAAGTTGATGTCACCATAGATCCTTGGGTATGTACGATAACCCCTAAGGATGTCCCAATGAGAGTACGATACTACTCATGACTTAAATATCTAGATGTTCTGTTCTAATATGATAAGACCTATCAGCAGTAGAAGCTTCTCTAGGTCACAGATATAACATCAGTAGTCGTTACGATGGAGATTACATCACGTGAGCTTTAATAGTTTCTGGTACTGGTTCTTGATACAACAAATGGGTTCCATACTTGCATGGGTTCTGGGTTCTGAACTAGCCGAGGTATGAGTTGGCTCTCTAGCCTAAGTTGGCAGTTTATTATTGAGAGGGACTGACGATGGAACGATGAGGAGAGGAGGGGAGGAGTTGGCTTTATCTCCAGATATCTCACTCCTAGGGCTCAATGAAGAGGGCTAGGTGAATAACATCCTTTACTTGTACTTAGTCACTAGGCCACCTTAGTAGGCAGGGTAGGACATGAGGTAACAAGTGGATTAGGCTGGGGGAACAGCCCTACTCATAACCCCACTACTTATATGTTACAGGATAGTGCACAGACCAAGCTGTGACTAGGGTCTAGGGTATATGTGATTAATGCTATTGGACTAGTAGATTAAAGAGTAAGGTCCTTGAGACAAAGGTTAGGCATTTATATGGTGGAGAAATGGAAGAGCAGATATGAATGCAGGGTTTAATGTAATGTGGGATGATCAATCACAAGGTGTGACTGATCAGAAGTGATCATGGCAGAGATCCATCTAGGATCTTGCAGGGTCATGATTGAGATGCAATCTCGATGAGTGATTATACTGATTGGAGGGAATGACAGAGATGAGAAAGGTGTGGTGATCAGAATGGAAGAGTGATCAGTGATGTCATGACAGTGTGAAGGAAGAGAGTGTGATGATATGATACACATGAAGGATGAAGGGTGTGAATATGTGAAGGGACGGTGTGGTTACATGATCAGGAATTGAGAATGTCATGGCACTTGTGTGTGCAAGCATGCAGTCATAGTGCAGAATCATACAAGTATCGTACACAATTCGTAACACACCAGCCAGCCATGCCCTAAGCATATTTGTCAGCTAAGCCAGTGTGTGCTTGATATAATCAACAAAAAGGCCACTGATCCTATACCACTGTGTGGAGTCCAGCTCCCCAACTTATTTGCTGAAATACAAGAGCCTGATAGTGGCTCTACCACCTTTGAGAGGGAGGGCATGGCTGATCAAATGTTAGCTGCTGAGGAGTATAATGACATCAAACTTGCCCTCATGCTCAACAAATCAATTGCCAAAGCTAAAGCACTGGAATCAAGCTCACTAGCTAAGTCCAAGCAATGCCCAGACTGGCCACAATGAGAGCAAGGTATATATGAGAAGCTAACCATGCTTCACAATGCTAGCACATGGGAACTTGTCAATGCACCTGCAGGAGCAAATATAGTCAGATCAAAGTGGGTATTCTGAGCCAAGAAAAGCACTGCCAAAATATCATACATTACAAAGCCCATCTCATTGCCCAAGGTTTCTCCCAAGTGCCTGGTGTTGACTACTTCAACATGTACACCCCTGTCATAAAACTCACATCCATCTGAACCATTCTTGTCCTTGCTGCCCACCTCAACCTAGAGCTGCACCAAATCAACATTAAAGGTACTTACTTGAATGGTGAGCTACAGGATGATGAGTGAATTTACATGTGACAACCCTAAGGCTATGCAGATGCAGCACATCTGCACTGTGTCTGCTTATTGCACAAGACACTCTATAAACTCAAACAGAGCAGTCATCACTGGTATCAGAAGCTTGTAGATATTCTGGTCAAGCTCATGGGTTTCAAACAGTGCAAGGTGGATCAGACCATCTTTATCAGATGAGAAAACAAAGTATTCATCATTGTTGTTGTACATGTTGATGACTGCACCATCTCTGCCTCTACTCTTGCACTGATTGTTGGTTTTAAGAAACAGCTGCACAAACATGTCAAGATCATGAATCTTGGTGAGCTTCACTGGCTGCTTGAAATTGAAGTGACATGAAACCATGAGGAGCATACCATTGCTCTCTCCCAATGCTTATACATAGACTCAATCATCCATTGTTTCAACTTTAATAAGTTGAAACCTGTTGCTACTCTGATGGAACCACAGATCAAGTTGAACACATCACAGTTACCCACAACTGGCACTGAATATGCTGCAATGCAGCATATCCCATATCAAGAAGCAGTCAGATCTCTTATATATGTGGCACTTGGCATCTGTCCTGATATTTCATATACTGTATCCACAATCTCCTGTTTTTGCAGCAACCCCAGTACACCTCACTGGGATGCCATCCATCACATCTACAGGTATCTCATCAGTATCAGAGACCTGCATCTCACCTATGGGAGAGTTGCCAAGTCACTTGAAGGATATACAGACACAGATGGTAGCATGGCAGAGGATTGCAGGGCTGTCTCAGGCTATGCATTTCTAATAGATGGAGGGGCTGTCTCATGGGCATCAAAGAAGCAGGAAATTGTGTTGTTGTCCACCACTGAAAGTGAGTATGTAGCTGCTACTCACACAATGAAAGAAGTGCTCTGGCTATGCTTGTTCATGTGAGAAGTCCTTGCCCAAGACAACAATGACCCAACAATGCTGTTCTCAGACAACCAATCTGTGATCACACTTGCAAAAGACCACCAATACCATGCTCACACCAAGCACATAGATGTGCATTTTCATTTCATTCATTGGGTTATCAATGATGGCAAGATCTGCCTTATCTTTTGCCCCACCAATAACATGGTCACTGACATGTTTACCAAGGCTCTCTCTTCTCTCAAGGTCAAGCACTTTGCCACAGAGCTTGGACTGTGCACAGCTTAAGGGGGAGTGTTGAAATAATAAGTGCATGCATAGCCCAGACCACAACTGGCTCAACAGATCACCAGTGTGCACATGGACCATCACATTATCATTCCTCCTATACATACAGATCATATGGACATTCTCATAGCCTCCACCATGTATTTACAAGTTTTCTTATACCTGTGTTCAGAGCTCTGAAAGCTTCTTGTATTCCCTTTTGGATAGTATATAGTCTAATTCATATATAAGACATATACTTCACACTTGAGCACCTCAGTCCATTACATCATGCAATGACTAAGGTGAGCTAGTTACATTTCATCCTATTGGACACACTTGAACAAACTTGTATATAGTTTACATCTCATTAGGTGAATATTACAGTCCATTACATTATGCAATGACTGAGTTTACATCTCATTAGTCATGCACTTGCATTACTTGACCAAAGTATATTTCCTATAGAGGCATGTTTTTGTGTCTAGGCATGTAAAGCCTAATTCTCCTAGCTTTTTGTCAAGAGTTTTGTTCCATGTCCATCCAGCTTGTTTTAGTCCATATAAGAAGTGTCTGCTTGGAATGGGAACTTCATCCAGAGGTACAAGATATAATTCCTTCTCAAGTTCTCTATTTAGGTAGGCAGTGGATACATCCATTTGATCTAGTTCCAAATTGTACTTTGCTGTGAGTGAAACAATAGTATGGATGGAGTCAAGGTTTGCAACTAGGGCAAATACTTCTTGGTAGTCCACTCCTTCTTTTTAAGTGAATCCATAAGCAACTATTTAAACCTTGTATTGATTAATCTTTCTGTTTTGATCTTGTTTTATTTGAAAGACTGGTTTCAACATAATTAGAGTGACTCCAGTTGGGATTTGCACTATCTGGTAGACATGATTTGCATTTAGACTTAGAAGCTCTTCCTCTACTGTGCTTTTCCACTTTTTAGCATCTGAGCATATGTATGTCTCTTTTATGATAGTTGATAAAGCTTCTTCTGAGTCACTGCTTGCAGCTTCCACAAAGATGTGATCTTCAAGATTATTTTGCACTGAGCAAAATGCTCCAGGAATCTCCAGAGAGTCCAGAGTTAGGTCTGGAGCCTCTTCATATGCTTCCTTATGTGATCTTTCATTTTGCTCTTGGGTTTGAGCCTTTCATTGTGTTTTCTCATCTAACATTTGCTGGTAGTTCTTGTTTTTATTTGCAACTTTTTAAATTCTGTTGCTCTGGTGAGCTCAGCAATGATCTCTGCAGAAGGAGAATGGGGACAAGGAGCAGAAGCTGGGGCAAGTTGTTTGAGAGCTCCAATATGAAGTTGTTGTAAGTGATCTGATATAACATCTATGTCTTTAGAGGGATTTTGAAGTGCTTCAACTGCTCCCACTGCTTTGGGATTGTCTAAGGTACTTGAGTCATTATCATTATCATTTTGGGAGTGTTTCAGTTGATATGGTTGACCTTGCAGGAGTCCCTCCTACTGCTCTTCAGAAGGATTTTGCTGCACAGCAAGCTTCACATTGGAGATTCTTCCAGACTTATTAAAGGTAACATTTTAGCTAGAGATGATGGTTTTTCACTCTAGGTCCAAAAGCTTATATGCTTGTTGTTCATAAGTGTATCCCAGCATTATGCATTTTCTTCCATGTGATTGGAATTTCCTGTTTCATTGTTTCTTTGATATTAGGAAATAGGCCAGGCAACTGAAGGGGTGGAATATGATGAAGTCTACCTTTTGGTTGAATAGGAGGTGATAGGGATTTTCTCCATTGAGTGTGGAGATCAGACTTTGAGCTGTTATGTATGCTGCAGTTGCCATTATGTTAGTTCAGAAAGACTTTGGTAGTTTTGAGTCTTCTAGCATTAAGTTTGCTAATGAAAAGAGGGTTTCATTCATGCATTCTGCCAGTTCATTTTGCTCTGGAGTGTATGGGGCAGATATTTCATGCAATATGCCATTTTTTTGGAGTTGGTTTCAAAACTCTGATGCTATGTATTCTTCTCCCCCATTGCTTCAGAGGAAATTAACATGTACCTCTGAGAAATGCTCTGTTTGGACTTCTGATTTGAAAAATGCTTGAACATCCTATCAGAATATCAAGCATGCACACAGCCTGGGCCACAATCTATTCAACTGATCACTGCTGTTATCAATGTGCCACCATTCTCCATACAGACACAAGTTATGGACCCTTCATTCAAATACCACAGGGTACTTACATTCCTCTTCTTGTTCCTGTCAAAAGCCCCTAACTCTGAGCAACTCCAGACTAACTCCATCAACTCTGTTGAAGTTGTTACCAACACCTCAGAGCAAACAGGAGTTGCTCAGGGGCCACTTAAACAGTTGTCAGAGTTATTAGTAAGGCATGCAAGCATGCCTGTGCCTATGAACTCTTATATCAAACTTTCTTTTTTGTCTCTCTCAGTTGTTTTCCACCTTATTGGACTTTGGCTGAGGTGAGCTTTCTACTTATCATTATTACCTACATAAACTAATGCAGATGTAGTGGGCACTACTACCCTTTACTTAGGTGAATAAATTCATTTTCCACCTCATTGAACTTCAGCTAAGTGGGCACTACTGATAGAAATATACACTTGATTGGGGATGCAGGCACACAACTGTCAGAGATTCACTTAGTCATCATGCAATGCAACAGACTAATATAATTACCTGTCAGAGATTCACTATGTACAGATCAGATCAATAGCTAGTAGAGTAAGCATATGAGTAGCTCACCTCAGTTGTCATGCAATGCAACAGACTAAGGTGCTCAAATATGAGAGACATCATTTATATACTATGACTTTGTATTGTATCATAAAAGAGAGGGTTGAGAAAAGGGTCAAGGAAAGATCTGTATTGTAAGAGTCCACAGGGGCAGAGAAAAGTGTTGGAATTTGGCAAGCATATCTGCAGGTGAAACCTCAGGCAACATACAGGGATATCTCCATTGCAATCTATGTTTATTACTTTAGCTGTTGACTGACACAGACAGTCACATGACACATATCCTAATGTATGGCTTTACTGTTTCTCTTCATATATAAGACTGATCATGTACTACAATCACCCTAGTCTGTCACATCTGTGCATGACTGAGGTGAGGATATCATACTGCATTCTTTTGTCACCTACTTATTCTAACTCATACTTAGTTAGATCCTTAATAGGTGAATATATATGTTGTGGAACCAAAGAGTTCCATCTACCCAACCACAAACCTAACTACCCAGCAGACAACCAGGGAATGATACAATGAGTCCTTGAGATAATGTCCAGATAAGAAAAGTGCTGAACAGCAGGGAAAGGGAAATGGAATAAAGGAGAGGACTGAGGCAGAGCTATCTTCTAGGGTTGAACTCCAGGACTACTCTTGCAAGTCCTTGATAACCAATGTACTCTTGCAACGTGATTCTGTCTTCCTCCTAATACTAATACCCTGTGGTACTAGCATAATTGTGGTTGCACCTTGGGGCGAGGGTTCCGGTGCTTGGGTAATCGCATGACTGTTATCAGATTGTCATCCTTGAGAATGAAGGCAGTGTCACCATAAATCTGTGGGTATGTTCTGTATGTTAACCCCAATGGATGTCCCAATAAGAGACACAATGCTACTCATGGCTTAAGTTATCATTAATCTATATCTCTTAATATGATAAGAACTATCAGCAGTGAGAGCTTCTCTAGTCTGTAGGTATAACATCAAGGAACATTATGATGA
>JBBPJS010000693.1:0-14570 GCA_038088835.1 Singerocomus rubriflavus | reverse complement strand
CATGGATGGATCGGTATCCGATGGGGATGAGGTCCAAGGGGAGGACGCACATCCGCGTTCATCATCAAACCGCGTATTTCCGCACGCCTGGTCGCTGCGTCATCCCCAGGACAACAGTGACCGTCCCCTCGTCCCCTGCACGCACGACGATGCGCCGGGGACACACATGAAAGATAGGGTTTGCATAATTGCAAAACGGAGCGATCGCTGCGGCGGGTGTGACCGTGTGCACGCGTGATAGTGGCGCGGGGGAACTCGGCCATGAAACGAAAAGAAAAAAAAAAAAGGAGTGGTTAGGGGGTTCTCGGTGCTCGGGATCATACGCGTCGGTTTGCGTCGGTCGTTGTGGAAGACGATCTGACATGACGCTATGGGACGCGCCCTCGAGAGCGATCGCCGGGCGGAACTTGTCACATCACATAGGGATATGCTGCCATCATCATCCTAGATATGAAGCCCGACCGTCGTCATAAAAAGCCATACAAAAAGGGATAGCTTCGAGAGACCGTACGCACAAGGACCCCAAGGAACCCGTCGGCTGCGGAAAATAATAAGAAACGTGGATGTGCAATCATCCCATCGGCGCAGTGGCGCATATGAGACATATGAGCGCCACACGGTCGAATAGGACAGTGCGGAGGACCGCACGAATGCGAGGTAGACATCTGATTGGTAATGCGGAGCCAGATAAACGTTGCCCACGCAATCGTCCGACGGTCGATAAGTGTCTCCACGTGCATTGGAATGAGCCTCATCATACCATGGTCGAACGCCCTAGGCATCAACATGAACATTAACGAAGCACTTTTGACTGGCGATGTGGCATTAGAGGGAGAGAAATGACAACAATGATAGCACATCAACCCGACTGGGATTAAACGTGTCGTCATTGTGGTCGACGGTGAAACCAGTGAAGGAAGTGGACAAATTACGACAATAATTGGAGATTGAGGGTGTGCCTTTTGGACGGCAGTGAATGGCGGTGAAATCGCATTGTACTCGTCGCCGTAGACAAACGTGTACAGGACAAACGCTTGGTTGGCAACATCTTCAGAGTGGGACGCCAGCAGGCGAAAACAGAATTTGAAACCATCCCAACAGGACCAGTAGCGGACCGAAGGCGAGGACAACAGTTGACGAATGGGGCAGGGGTTGCCGTGGTAGATAGCAAAACAAGAAAAGAAGCATTCATTAGAGTTCAATTATTAGATATGAAGGGGTATCGCCAGCAGAGGTCGCCAGGCAGCATGAGGTGGCAGTCTACAGGAGAGGCGATTGTGCAACCAAAGGCACCACCAGCATCAAACTAAAGCTTGTCAGTCAGTATGAGGACACGGAGGAGAGATAGAAGGACGTAAGGCTCACCCATCACTCCTGTACGACAACGTAATACGTATGCGGTCCGTGTTGGGAATACGCAGGAGTAAAGATAGCTTATGCATGCAGTGCACACACGCACGGCCTAGGAAAATGGTACAAAAATGTCACATCGATAATCGCTCCTTCGCAGGCACGGCAATGGAGTTGGGCACACCGTGAACATGAGACAGCGATGCACAAAGGCAGGACTGGAAGCTGATACACATGCTGCTGCTTCTGCCCACCCAGAGACCCCCATCCCGCTTTTTTTTTTCGTGTACTGCCAGGACATTGCCGCCAATATTTGTCCTGGAGTAGCTTTGAGCAGAAAATTCCCTCGGAGATGCAAACAGCATCTTGGTATACGACATCCGAGAAAGCAGTGAGCAGAACGACGTCAAGCAAGTGGAGATAATATCACAAAGTCTCCCACCGTACTTACGAATGACGGACATGGTGGGGGTTAACGCGAAGAAGCCATTCGGCCGACTGAACATCACGTCTCAGCGAGCGTTATACATGCAACGAGAAATGTGGAACAACGGCTGCGACAGGCAGCGTCGTGGCAAACCGTGGATATCGATAATCTTAGGGGCCTTGATTTCATATCTGGCAGTGCATCGTTGCATTACATGCGGTAGCAGAAAGCAAGCTCGACGTCCAGGTGGCGTATCCAGTGGTGTTAAAGAGTACCAAACGAAAAGTGGACGATGATCGCGCGGACAGTAAATGTGGACGTGTATAGAACACTTGAGCTGGAGGCTCGAACAGGTGATGCCCTGGCAATGCTGCATTGCATGCCACCGGTGGTCAAAGGCGTTGCATATGCATCGAAAAAGGCTATAGACGTCGACGAACGTAGCGGATGGATCTGATCACAGACGGACACATGTGATCGAGGTTCATTGGGTCGCCGAGCGTGCGGAAACTGGGGTTTGGTGGGGATGAACCAGGGTGAGTATGTGCTGCGACTGCTACGGAAAACACGATATAGAGAATGGAGACAAAGGGGAGCATGGAGGAAACGTGAAGACGGTAATGATCTGAGACACAAGTCTGGCCCGCGAACGATGAGTGATGAATCAGCTGGGATATTTGAGGCTGGACATGGCTCGACACCGTTCGAGGGTGTGGCTGCCTTTGTCGAGCCACGCCGCGGCCTCGTTATTGTCGCCGCAGTCGTCCTGGACGAACCGTGAATGCTTGGACCACCGCGACGCGGGCGGGGGACGAGGTCGGTGCGTGTTATGTCAGCGAAGGGTGACTTGGTCTGTCACAGGGTGGCGTGACAGCGCTCGCCAGACTCGCGACATGACGAGTCCGCAGGGGTTGGCCGAGTTCATTCTGCCAGTACGCGGGGCTGCAAAGAAGGCGACGGCCAGCTTTGCGGAACAACTGACAGACTCTCCAGGTCGCTCTGATGCGGAATCTCCGTCTTCATCAAACCCATTTCGTGAACCAACCTACAGAACACAGTCCGTCAAGTACCGCTACAGTGCGACGGGGAAGCACCTTTCTTCCCCGCTCAAGGGCAACTCTTCATCTCCGGAAGTAAAACCTGGCAAGTCAAGGCAGGCCAAACAGGCGACGTTCACTCCCGTGCAGTCCTCACATGCACCCAAAATCAGGCCAGTAGCAACCACTTCGCGCAAGCGCAAGGCGTCTGCTTCCCACTCCCGCAAAGAGAATGTGTCAAAGCCGATTTTCTTGTCATACTCATCACCATTATCGAGTGCACCGACCACTCCAACTGAGCCCAAGAAAGACCTCCCGCCATCACCCACATTCATGGCTGGGCAGTCGACTCCGGACCTTCCAAAACGGCGTCCAGCTACAGTGTCACTTTCTCTGCGTTCTTTGGGTCCTACAAAGTCGGAATTCAGCGCACTCTCGCAGCCTCTGTCTTCCAAACGGAAGCAAAAGAAAAATGTGACTACAGACAAGGGTCTTGATGCATGGGATATTGGAAATTCTGTTTGGGTACTCGTCAATCAGTCTGGTGTACTTGCGGACAGTCAGAGTGAGCTCGAATTTTCTGAATTTCTCATGTGGTGGCCTGCCCAGGTGAGTTGCAACGTTGAATGTTGGGAGAGATACTCTATATGCGCCACTACAGGTCGTACAAAAGCGGCCCCTCCGTGTGTCCATGTTTGGCGACTTTCCATCCTCGTCTTCTGCTAGCAGAGGCCTGTGTACCATCTTTGCCCCTTCACCTTTGAATGTTCAGTCCATCAACGACGATAGTGGTGCTAAACGCTTTTTACGTACCACGTTTCGCATCACTTCGTCTGCACATGGCGATGCCAGTCCTCCAACAAAGAAACCACGTCTTGATGAAAGTACATCCATCGAATCCAAGTGGGAGTCCGCCGTCCAGAGTATGGAAAAGGCCTCTACGCTCGAGAAAGACGGCCTTCCAGCACTTTTATCCTCCTATGCGACGGCTGAAAGTGCTTTCTATGACTCTCTTGATGACTCGGACCCTGATACGTCTGACCTACGGCGGTCTTTGTCTAAGCGTTCAAGTACAGCTCTGAAGAAGTCAAAGGCCTCGGGATCGACAAAGAGGTTGAAACCACAACGTTCAAGAGCGAATTTGGGGGACGACATGAGTGGAGGCACACTCTGTCCTCCGGACCCGACTCTCCAAATTCCCGGGGAACTGGTTCTCGCATTGGCTCCCAGAACGGGAGGCGCTTACTGGCCCGCCAAGATCCTCGAACATATCCCGGCTCGGAAGGAGAAGTACAAGGTCAAGTTCCTGGATGACGAAGAACACGTGATCACCAGGGATAGATTTTGGACTTCGGAAGAAGAAGGATTTGTCTGGTGTACATTAGGAGAATGGGAGAGTGCAATCAAGACCATCGACGATCCCGAGTCCGGAGATGAGTCCGGAGAACACGATACGGACGACGACGTGAACGCTGAGGACTCTACGTCTCTTTTACTGTCACCACCACCCGCGGAGGACTTTCAAGATCTTTCTGCCTGTGCACAATTTGCGTTTGTGAAACCAGTCTTGCGAGCGATTCTTGTTAAAGAATATGCACCTGCGAGAGAGAAGCATGATACGTTCATGATGGGTGGATCAGGTAGAGTTGCGCTGTTGAAGTCAGCTGGCATTAGAGGAGGCATGGATACGCGCTTCGTGAATGCGATTCAAAAGACGATATGTAAGTGGGTGCTCGGGGACAACGGTCTCAAACCCGAAAGGTTGGACACTGGGGATACTGTCAGCAGGATTGACGGAGCAGAAGAAGTGGGTGAGGTTGAAGGAGGAATTACCGTCAAAACTGTTTCTCCAGACGTTGTGCCGACGGAGATCTTGCCTTGCGACTCGCTAGAAGACCACAAGATGGTAGGTATCGAGGGTATGGTCGTCCCGAAAGACATACACGTGGACGAGAACGACGGCGCAAGCAATGAGGCTTTGCTCTTGTCCGCACCTGACAAGCAGACTGAGGTTGTTCAGAACTCGAAGATGGTAGTGGATGTGCATGAACAGGTAACGTCCATTTCAATTGTCTTGATCACTCGATCCGAAACGTGAGCCACAGCAACCGGTGCCTTTCCCTCCTGCTGCGAACGGTGTAGTCCTGAGTCCTGCAATCAAGCAAGCATCCCTGGCACCTAAGAGTCAATTGGATGTATGACACATTGCAGTTACCCATGGGATCTGACCCTGAGCACGCAGCAGCTTCTGGCCGAAGTATCGCAAGCAGTTGCAACCGAACCATCATTGTTGCCTTCCCATCCTGAGTTACCTAGGTTGAAGGTTGATCTACCGGATGTAACCCGCAAGGTAGTCTAGCTGCATCGCCGTAGGCATGTTCTAATCCACGTTCTAGGACGACCTTCCCCAGTCGAGCCCACTTACACCCATTCTAGATGAAGACCAGCCAGTACTTCCTCAGAGAAGTCCAGTGGTTGTGTGTGAAGAGTTCAAAGCTCTATCCGGTGTTGAGAAACTCGATGTCAGTACCTCTTGCCCCTTTGAATCCCATTGCCGACTTATGGTCCGATGACAGTATTGTCTCAACATTCTCCTTCCTGAATGCGTCCAACAGCTTCTCCTTTGGTATTCCGGAGAACGCACTTCTTCTGCACTCCTCTCCCCCGAAGAGGAGCAGAGATTACACGATGTCGGCGCTCGCAAAGCTGCGGAGACGGATTGGGTGGACGATGTAATGAGACTTCGAGCAGCACAAACTAGGCTATGGGGTATTGATTCGAACAAGAAAGCGGAGAAGGAAAATATCCAGGGTGGAACGAGGTCACGACCTCGACGAGGAACTGTTTCAAGATCGTAGTGCCCCCGTTTATCTGGAGTCGGACATTGCTCTATCTCAGGTTTATGCCATACACTATATCTCTTGACCTCGCCAGTGATGTATTTCCCATTATATGTAGCGTTCCCTTTGTAGTTCTCATTGCTGTGAACGAGCGGGTCAATCCACGGAAGTTGGCGGTGGCATTTTAACGTGGCTAGGATACCATGTCCCAATATCCTTACCCACAACCATATTCTTCGCATTTGTCTCCACATCCCCTGCGTTGTCGTATTGTACCATACACAAAGGGGCTTTCGTGAGAGCTCTCCACGCTCGTTTCTCACAGTAGATGCTTGTCAATGCCACCGCCGACATCCAGCGAAGCCTGGTTAGCCGCACGCAGATTTGGGATCGTCATTGACGCCGGGTCGTCTGGTTCGCGGCTTCAGATATACAGCTGGAAAGACCCACAATCTGTACTAGAAGACTATGGAGACGCTGTTCGGAACGTGTTGCCAGAGGTAGAGAAAGGTGTTCAGTCCGGGGGTGACTGGATCACAAAGGTTGAGCCAGGTGTGTCTCATCTCCTTATTCTCTTTTTTGCACTTCATTGCGCGTCTCAAAGGGACACGTGCAAGACTGATGCCCCGTTTTTCGCCGTGTCATGTCTAGGTTTATCATCATTTGGGGACAACCCGGAGGGGGTGGCTGGCTACTTGGAACCTCTGATTCAACATGCACGCTCGCAAATTCCTCCGTCGCTCGAGTCCGACACACCGCTATTCCTCCTAGCGACGGCAGGCATGCGCCTACTCACGCCTCTTCAGCAGGCGCGCGTCTTGAACGCGGCGTGCACCTATCTCCGAACCGCCTCCCACTTTCGCATCGAGCCCGGGTCCAAAGACGGGCCGTGCGGTTCGAGCGTGCAGATCATCACGGGCGAAGAAGAAGGTCTTTTCGGGTGGATAGCCGTCAACTATCTGATGGACGGATTCATTGGACGTAATAGGGACGAGAAGACGACGTATGGGTTCTTGGATATGGGGGGGGCCTCGACGCAGATTGCGTTTGAGCCTGCGCACGGGGACGTGAGGGAGAGCGAAGCAGCGCTGGTTGACGTTAGATTGAGGCTGTTGGGAGGGACGGAGATCAAGCACAGGGTGTTCGTGACGACGTGGTTGGGTTATGGGACGAATCAGGCGAGGGAACGGTACGTCGCCGAGGCAATCAAGACTACGCAGACGCTCGAGGATACGAACGCGGACACGATATACGACCCGTGTCTACCCAAGGACCTTGTACTCAAGGAGACCATCCCCACGTTAGAGGGATCTTCCACACATCACACGACCTCGCTGACATTGGTGGGCACGGGTTCCTTCACGCAGTGTCTACAAAAAACTGCACCACTTCTCAACAAGGATGTCCCTTGCTCGGATGCGCCGTGTTTGTTCAATGGCGTTCATGTTCCCCCGATCAACTTTTCATCTTCGCACTTTATCGGCGTCTCAGAGTACTGGTATTCCTCGGAACATGTCTTCGGACTTGGCGGCCCGTACGACTTTGTTCAGTACGAGCGTGCTGCTTCACAGTTTTGCGCGCGAGACTGGGAGGGGATTGTCGCACAGCATGAAAAGTCGAAAAAGGCGGGTTTGCTAGGTGGAGATGGGGAGGTGATGCGAGATGGACAGGTCGTCGAGACAGGTATATGGGGCGACAAGGTCGAGATCACACGATTACAGATGCAATGTTTCAAGGCAGCGTGGGTTGCGAACGTACTGCATGAAGGCATTGGCATCCCTCGCATTGTTGACCCCGGTGGTAATTTGACTACCCAGGGTGAACAGGTCGCGCAACAAGCTGAGAAGAAGGGGCTCGGTCGACCTATGTTCCAGTCTGTGGACACCGTCGGTGACATCGCGATCAGTTGGACGCTTGGGAAAATGGTGCTTGAAGCAAGTAAAGAGGTGAAACCTTTATCCAGCCACAGTAAACCCCTCGTGGATCCTGTTCAGGATATACCTTCGGACTTGCAGAATCCTCCCTTCATCCCAATTCGACCTCCTTTTCTGGACTTGAACGCGATCGAGGAGAAGATATCACATCACTTGCCCCCTGTTTTGACACGGGAATCCCTTGGGTTTTCGCCTGTCATGTTTCTATTCTACACAGTCGTGCTGTCGCTTTTGTTCTGCATGGTACTCCGGCTGCGTCGGACATTGGGGCTCGCGTTACGGCGATTAAGGCGAGCATCACTGAAGCGCGGGGTCGACAATGCATATTTGATGGAAGAGGGCAGTCTTTCCCAACCCACACCATCGTCTATGTTGCCACTCTCTCTCCTCCGATCGTTCCGCCGTCTTGTCCCTTCCAACCACTCGCGTCCCCGTCCTCCACCGCTGAATACGACCTTCCTACCCTTCCGACCCCCCCTTCGACATGCTCATTCCTCGCCCGCGTCTCCAATCACCACGCGTACCTCGTCCTCGCATTACGAACCTGCCTACCCCTCGGTCGGTACCTCGACAGCGTCTCAATACCACTCGCGTGCGTCCTCGCCGACATCGGGCATGGTGCCAACGCCAGACGAGACGCTATCGCATAGTATTGCGTCGTTGTCCTCAATGACGGCCCGGTCGAGGAACGCGTCACAGATGAGTTTGACAACGCGCGCTGTAAACGTCGGTGGGTTGCAAGGTTCAGGTGGGCACCACCACGTGTGACGTCCCGTGCACGACGCACGATTGCCCTCGGCGATCATGTCTTGGTGAGATATGGTCCAAACGCTGTCCGTGCTTCGTTCAGCTCTTGTGCCTCACTGGGCTTGAGGGCGTAAAGTTTTCCTTGTCATGCTTGACTTATCAAAGACTTTTCTTTTCTTTATCTATTTACAACCAATATGGGTATAATGATTGTGTCTTAGGTGCATCCTAAAGCCTATTGATCTGCAGGTCGACGCCTCTGGTTTGGAACTGATATGTAACCTCGAGTGCATATATTGATATAGAATCCATGGATATTGTATACCCGAAATTTGCGAGCCAGGGAAGTGTATATCGTTGAAAGCAGTGAAATGCAGTGAACATCCTTTCACACTCTGCACGAGGTTCCACGGCCCAAAGGACCATCATCTGATACATCTCCGGTGCGAGAAGCCTCTTTTTCCGAGATGACCAATGATGATCCGAGAGACATTGAATTCTCACTTCCTACATGTAGCCATGGTCACAGCGGGGAGAACATCCGGGGCCTCCGGAAATTAAAAGCCTGCCTATAATCCATCATACAGTAACACAAGGAAATACCCTCCTGCATCATCAGCTTGACATCTTGTCTTTTGTGCTCATGGCTGGGATGTCCGCCAAGCATCCGTGTCCTTGAATGGCGACCAGTTTCCCTTCTACATCCACTGCTTCTCGCAAACGAGTGTGACTCAACTTGGGCGAAGAGAGCTGTTAGTTTCTCTTGCTATTGTACCTCTGGACCTGACCGGTTAAACCTCGACCCTTTGAAGGGTCAGAGCCCCAGACGGCCGGCCTGCGTGTCGTAGGCGTAATTTTACTCGTTGGGGGACTAACGAAGCGTTCACGAACCGTGCCGCTATTCTTCTTCCTCGTTTATTCCAGGTAAATTTCAACCTAGAGCTCTGCACGCTATTCTGACAATGTCACAGAGACATGAACCTATCAGGACCATGCGCAAGGATCAGAGAATGCTGATGGTCGAGGCGAGAAATGAATATTCCAAGCGTGGGGAACCACGCTCCACTACGTACTGGTTCATATACTAGTCGTACAAAGGCACTAACGAGACAATACTGAGTGAGACACTGGTGCGGCGAATCGAAGGAACAATGCGGAGGAGTGAAACGTGAACAAGGTAAAACAATGAATGAAACACTGACAAGGTAGGTTGAAGGGCACGATATGATCCAGGTAGATCGAAAGTAGAACACGAATAAGGTGAATCTGAATCGGGTGAACGAATACAAGACATATGAATGAGACATGGAGAGTACAATGCATGTTGGTGAGACATAGAGCGTTTAGAGCGTCGGAGTCAGAGGGACGAGGGCTTTACTGAACCACTGGATGTCTTTCTTCACAACTCTGTTTTCTTTCCACTGATGTTGTGAGCATAGACGTAGTTCGAGTGCCAGTAGTATCGTGCTAATTCCATATTCCAGTTATCCCCCCTTGTTTTACCAAGGTTTTACTTTCTCGCTTAAGCGTGCGGAGGCGTTTGTTTAACACCTTCATGGTGATTGGCTCTTCCTCTACAAATGTAGGAATCAACCTAACCTCGTGTCTGCATTTTTTTTGCCTGTTCATCCTTTGCATTCAGAATGCTTCCTTGTATCCTCGGGTCTTCCACTTCTACCATTGTCTCCTTATTTCAAAGATGGCACAAAATCGTCCAGCCATTTGATTCAGGAGCGTGTTGCTAATCATAGGCACCGGTCTCATGATTATGGACTACATATAAAACATGTATGTTTTTTCTTCTTTCAGGAACGACATGCTTTACAATGTTGAATCATTCAAAGTGCCGAACAGGAATTATTTCTCCTTGTCGCAGTCGTCGGGATGGGCTTTCTATTCCGAACACCGTTGGTAGCACTTCAGGCAGCGATGCCTCTGAAAGATATGGCTACTGCAACATGTTTCTTCGGTAAGCACATGCTCCTTGCCTGCACGACTCACTGAATGATTTCCAGCATACTGGGTGGCGCTGTAGGAATTGCGGTTGGTGAGGCTATCATTGCCACTGTACTTCCATGGGAACTCGCGCGCATCCCGAACGTTGCTAGTCTTGGACTCGATGAGAATGTCAGCACGCTTAACAATCAAATTTCTCAAGTCCAGTTGATTCCCCTGTGTTATCGTTCGTCCGTCTGGCCGGACTGAATCTCAACTAGGACATCAGCCTTCGTCGTGCAGTGTTTCACGTGTGGGCGCGCTCGATTGCAATGATATGGGTGCCAGTTCATGATTCTGCGTCGTGTGATACCAACAGTCTGACTGACTGATCCTATTACGGGTCCAACTCCGCTTGGGTATAGTACTAGTCCACCCGACCCTATCCCCCAAGTACAGCGACGCGTAAAGGCCACTTGACTTATCGTCGTCGTGAGAAGGTAGGAGATCCAAGCCTGGTTTCCCTGCTTTGGCGTCTGCTGACAGCTGAGACAGATAATCTGGCCGAGCGGCGTTTGAGCTCGCATTGAGGTTCCCGACTTATCGCCACCATGAAAAAGTAAGAGACCAAGCCTGACTCCCTCGTTTCAGTGTTTGCTGATGGCAGTGATAATTTGAAAGGGATCTCTCTCGCCAAAGTCGCTTCACTACTTATCATCGCCATGAAATGGTAACAGACCAAGTTGGGTTCCCGCGCTTCAACGTCTGCTGACAGCAGGTCGGCACTTGTCGTATCAGAGTATATATGAACGCGTCATTCCGTATGTCGCACATGCCTGAAAAAGGAACAATAAGAAGCCAACGACGAAGACCAATTTCATATCGAGTTCAGACTTGACAAAGTCCAAAGGATTGGTTTGTTCGGTGATCCGATGTCATGGTAGTAATCTGCACGCTCCACCAATATGCACGGTTGCTCCCTCGAGTTTTCCCGAACACACTTCTAGGGCTTTGGAGTGTATCGCTCCACGGAAGAAATACGGCCTATAACTCCTCAGAAGTGTATATCGGATAGGCGCATAGCAGGCAATGACCTGGCGAAGCCATATTGGCTGGAATGCGACCACAGCGAATCGAGCTCAATAACGTAGCTTCGTTGTCATGGGTCTTTCTCTTTAAAGCCTCGTTCAGTTATCTCAGATAGTTAGGTTCACCCAAGACCATGACATCCAACTCTTCCCCTCAAGAGCACATTCCAAAGCGGAACGAGCCAGGTGTTTCCTGGAAGCAGAATGAGGAGCATGTCCTTCCCAAGAATAAGCTAGGTATTGTCAGCTTCGCTTTGGTGTGTACAATGTTCCTTGCAGCATTGGACCATGTGAGTCAGAGCGAGTTTGTTGCAACGTGCTACCGGGTGTACTGACGGGGAGACTGAAAGACTATTGTTGCGACTGCACTCCCCACTATCGTGGCCCATCTTCGGGGGGGAAATGGTTACAGCTGGGTTGGAAAGTACGCTTGATCGTCTTTACCATTGCACTGTTTGTTTAACAACATGGTGCTAGTACATACGTGCTTGCGGCTGGCGCATTTGGTCCCCTCTATGGGAAACTGTCCGACATATTTGGTAACATTTTCTGTGCTTACATGTAGTTGATGTTCCTTTACCCATGTTCCTTTACCCATGTTCCAGGCCGAAAGCCGCTCTTATACTCGTGCATCCTTGTTTTTTTGGTCTGTCTCTGGTTGGAATGTGTGTCACTTTACTCATCGACTTTAGGTCGGATCAGCGCTTTGTGGGGCCGCCCAAAGCATGACTTGGCTGATAGTGTGCAGAGCACTTCAGGGTGTCGGTGGTGGTGGTATTATGCAACTCTCAAATATCGTGATTTCAGATATCGTTCCCCTGAAGGAGTACGCACCAAAGGATCAGAAGTATCTATTTCCCCTATTGATTGACGATTTTATAGCCGAGGGCGTTATGGCGGCCTTTTCGGTGCTACATATGGTATTGCGAGGTAGTCCATCAGCAGTATCCAAGTTCCGGGTTCGCTAATGCTGTTCTGAATAGCGTGGTTGGACCGCTCCTCGGTGGTGTAAGTCTATGCCTGTCTGAATCATTTACCATAACGACTAAATCCACCAAGGCTCTAGCGCAACATGCATCGTGGAGATATTGTTTCTTCATCAACTTGTACGTGCTTTTACGAAAGGTTTTCATTCAATGCTTCTGATCACGAGACTTGCAGGCCTATCGGTGTTGCTGCAACGACATTATTGCTTGTGTTCCTAAATGTTCATCCACCTCCGGAACGGCCACTTCGTGATCAGATCGCCGAGATCGATTTTATTGGACCATTTATTCTTGTTTCAGGGGTTGTTTGCCTCCTCATAGGACTCGACTTTGGCGAAGAGAGCTGTTAGTTTCTCTTGCTATCGCACCTCTTGACCTGACCGGTTAAACCTCGACCCTTTGAAGGGTCAGAGCCCCAGACGGTCGGTCTGCTCGTCGTAGGCATAATTTTACTCGTTGTTGGCGGGATCAACGAAGCGTCCACGAAGCGTGCCGCTATTCTTCCTCCTCGTTTATTCAAGGTAAGTTTCGACCTAGATCTTTGCGCGTTATTCTGACAGTGTCATAAAGACACGAACTACTGGATGTATTCTAGCAATTGCATTTCTCCAGAACTCCGTTTTCCTTGCGGCAATGTTGTGAGCACAAACAGCATGATTCAGATATCAGTGATATCGCGCTGATTCCGAATCTCAGTTATCTTCCCTTGTTTTACCAAGGTTTTACTTTCTCGCTTAAACATGCAGAGACATTTGTTTGACACATTCACAGTAATTGGCTCTTCCCCTACAGGTGCAGGAATCAAGTACCTCTTTCCCCCGCGCTCGCATATCTTGCCTGTTCACCCTTTGCACTTAGAATGCTTCCGTATACCCTCGTTCCCTCTACTTTCGCCGTTGTCTCCGGATTGCTTATTTCAAAGACGGGAAAAAACCGCCCAGCAATCTGGTTTGGGAGTGCGTTGTTAACCATAGGCACAGGTCTCATGATCATGCTGGAATATACGTCGACCATGTATGCTTTGTTCCATTGAACGACAGAATTCACAAGCTGAATTATTTAAAGCGCCGAACAGGAATTGTTTCCTCTTGTCGCAGCCATTGGGATGGGCTTTCTATTCCAAGCACCGTTGGTGTCCATTCAGGCAGCGATGCCTCTGAAAGATATGGCTACTACGACAAGCGGCTTTATGTTCCTCCGGTAAGCTCACGTTCCCTCTCCACATGACTCACCGAGAGTATTAAGTGATGACATTCAGCACACTGGGTGGTGCCGTAGGAATTGCGGTCGGTGAGGCTATCATCGCCACTGTACTTCCACGGGAACTTGCGCGCATCCCAAACATTGCCAGTCTCAGACTTGATAACAATATCAGCACGCTCAACAATCAAATTTCCCAAATACACTTGATTCCTGTGCGCCGCTGTATCGTTTGTCCATTGTCGTCGTCTGACTAGCAGCACGGAACCCAAACCAGAACGTCACGCTTCGTAATGCGGTGTTGCATGCGTGGGCTCACTCGATCAGAATGGTGTGGGTGACGACAACGGTAATGGCGGGCGTTGCTCTGATTCTGACCTTGTTTTTGCGAGAGTACTCGGTAAATCGCAAAACGGTGTACATTGGTGATGATAAGAGTGGGAGGGAGAGCGAGCTAGGGGTCCAGCAGTGAAGTATGACGACAATTTGCTCTATGGTTTGTTCAAAGAGTCTAAGGCACCACCCTGAATATCGCCGTTTTCGATTTTGTATAAACTGCCTGTGATGTCTGCCTTGTCCGGACCGTTCGTTCCTGATTCCATCCTGTGCACATACGCAGCGGAAAGTACCTATGCAAACAGTCCAAAAGTAAACCTGACCCGTCCCACTCAGTGAGTTTTTGCATCGACACCACGTCACGCTTACAACGGCCCCACCTCGACCACGCTCGCAATCAGTTCGTCCGTGCTTTATGAATCTTGACGTCCTCCTTTGGCCTAGGTGCAACCAAACGTCCAAGATACAGTCAGTATCGCGTACGACGTGCCCAAATTCGTTGTTCCCGTGCTATTTCGCGTTTAGGTGCGTCGGGCAACAGAGCGGGCTCACCTGTCCTGAGGGTCCACCGCGACTGCACCCAATCGTTGTACGACGCGCATTCCTGAACTGACACGGCCAAAAATGGTGTGTTTGTTATCGAGATAAGGCGTGGGAGCGAGCGTGATAAAGAATTGCGAGCCTAATGAG
>JBBPJS010000692.1:0-14577 GCA_038088835.1 Singerocomus rubriflavus | reverse complement strand
GGTCTAGACCAATCATGTGATCAGTCACGTGACCTAGTCATGTGATGCTAGAAGATAAGATAAGATAAAGGAAATAAGAAGAAATCATACAAGTCCAGAGTCAAGTTCGTAACAGGTACAACCAATTTACGAACATATTTTCAGAACCCACCAGCAACCAACTCCCCCCATTGTGGTCATACAACCATGAAATCCACCTGCAGGAAATGTTCAAACCAAGGATTAGCAAGATATATCCCTTGAACCCCAAAGAAAGAATTGCCACAGAAGGATTCATAGAGGAAAACCTAAATGCAGGAAAGATTCAACTGTCCAAATCACCACAGGCATCACCTTTCTTCTTCATCAAAAAGAAAGATGGGAAACTCTGCCCTTGCCAGGATTACCAATATGTCAATGAACACACTGTTCACGACGCATATCCACTACCCCTTATCTCTGATCTCATGAATAAGCTTAAGGACACAAAGGTATTCACCAAGTTTGACGTATAATGGGGATACAACAATGTCTGAATCAAAGAAGGACACCAGTGGAAGGCTGCCTTCATCACCCATAAAGGTCTCTATGAACCAACCATTATGTTCTTCGGCCTATCCAACTCCCCCACCACCTTCCAACGCTTCATGAACGAATCTTTTGCAGACCTCATAGCAAAAGGGTGGCTGATAATTTATATGAATGACCTACTTATCTTCTCCCCTGACCAGGAAATGCATGACGAAAGGACATGTCATGTTCTAGAATGGATGTGACAACTCAACCTACAGCTCAAACTGAAAAAATGTGACTTTAACAAGCAGGAAGTTGATTACCTCAGAATGGTTGTGAAATCTGGACAAATCACAATGGACCCCATCAAACTGAATGGAATTGCCAAGTGGCCCTACCCCCAGTTTGTAAAGGAAGTACAGTCGTTCCTAGGGTTCACCAACTTTTACTGGAGGTTCATCCCAGACTACTCTACACTCATTAGATCGCTGGTAGAGCTGATGAAGAAAACACAACCATGAAACTGGACAGAAAGCTGCAATTGCACGTTCTCCACACTCAAAAAGCTATTTCTCACAAAACCAGTACTCATGTTTCCAGATATGTCCAAACCATTTGTCATCTCCACAGATGCCTCCCTATTCACATTAGGGGGTGTCCTATCCCAGCAAGGGAATGATGAACAACTCCACCCCTGCTCCTATATTTCACAGGTGTTTTCCCCTGCTAAATGCAACTATAACATCTATGACAGAGAACTCCTTGCAATCATCTGCACCCTGAAAACTTGGTGCCACTACCTACAGGGAACCAGACACACCACCACCATCTTTACTAACCATAAAAACCTTATGTACTTCCGAGAAGCCCAGAAACTCAACCGCTAGCAGGTCTGCTGGCTCCTAGACCTGGCTGACTTTGATTTTCAGTTGCAACACACTCCAGGTACCACCCTTGCCACCCCAGATGCCCTATCCTGCTGACTGGATCACATCAACTCCACATCTGACAATGCACATATTACTTTACTCCCCTTCTCCTTATTCATCAACCTGGTTGACACTGACCTTACCTCTTGCATTCACAAACAAACAGCTGTCGACCCCTTTGCCATGGACCTTCTCAACTGCCTCGATCCCTCCACTCCTATCCACCTCCACCCATGCCTAGGGTTATTTCAATGAAGGGACAGCCTCCTGTCCTACCAACACTGTTTATATGTCCTGCTGGATATCCACCCACTCATCCTCCAATGTTGCCACAACCATGAATCCATGGGGCACCTCAGCCTTCAAAAAACACTCACTCTTGTCGCTCAGCACTACTGGTGGCTGGGATTGGCCATCTCTGTTCATACTCACGTCTGCCACTGCATTGCATGCCAAGCCAACAAGGCTAACATGCACTCTACAACTCTTCCGTTGCAACCCATTGCATCTCACTGTCTACACCCCTTCCAACAAATCAGTGTCAACCTTATCACCGACCTTCCCTTCTTGCTCAAGTATGATGTACTCATGGTTGTGATCGACCATGGCTTTACAAAGGGGGTAATATTTTGCCCAATCAAAAAATCCACCACCACTGCCAACATCACCACCCTTTTCTTCAACTCAGTATACAAACACTTTAGACTGTACATTAAAATCATATCAGATAGAGGGCCACAGTTTGCCTCAAACTTTGCACAAGCTCTCAGAAAACTCCTTAAATATGATTTAGCCCTCTCCACCACATACCACCCACAGACTGACGGCCAGACAGAATGGGTTAACCAGAAGATAGAAACCTACCTTTGCATCTACTGTGGAGACCACCCTACCAGTTGGGTAGAGAACATTGTACATGCAGAATTTGCACATAACCACAGACTCCACTTAGTAACAGGGAAATCCCCATTCTTCCTCCTTATGGGGTTTGAATCCAGACCTCTCCCAGATATCCCACTAACAACAGACAACCCATCCACAGATGACTGCATCAAAACAATGATAGAAGCACAAAACGAGGCTAATGCCTCTTATAACCTGGCACACATGAGAATGCAAAACAGGAATACCTGCCATTACAGACCCTTCAGGAAAGGAGATTACATATGGCTAGAAGCCACTAACCTAAAAAGACAGGTGTTGAATCCTAAATTCGCACAAAAGCATAAAGGACCCTTCATGATTACCGAAGTAATCTCCCCTGTCACATTCAAACTGTGACTACCCAGAACCTGGAAGATTCACCCCATCTTCCACACCTCCCTCCTTTCTCCATATAGAATGGATGGAACCGATCCTACTCCTCCAGTTCCAGATCTGATAGATGGGGAAGAAGAATACAAAATAGAGCGGATCAGGAAACACCACAGAAAGCCCTCCTCCTGCTCTTTCCTAATCTGATGGAATGGATATGGACCCGATGATGATTTATGGGTCCCAGAAAAGAACCTGTCTCATGCCCAACAACTCCTCACAGACTATAAAGAATGCCACCATCTCTAAAAAATGAAAACACTCACCCACCTTTTAACCACCACATTCTACACTCTCGCCTTATGACACACCTCCATGTTCCTCATCCCCAACCATGAAAGCAATCACGATGTCTCAACCCAGAACACCTCATCATGCCTGGAGATTCCCCAACTTAGAGATGATTTTGATATGTCGACAATATCTTCTTCTATTTCATCATCTGCTCCATTTGCAACCCTTCTGTCATTGTATTAGGAGGCAGTGGATGCTTCTGTTAATCCTACTTTTGATTCAACTCCACGAAGCAGAACCTTATCTGTAGACTTACCCCTTTACACCCATAGAATGCAACCTGGTCAGCATAACGTCAACTATGCCCTCTGAATCCACACCTTCACCCAAGATGCCCACCTCACCATCCCCATTGAGGTACACCTAGACATGGGATCCCCACTGCAATCCCTATACACCATATTCCTCACCCTCCAGTGACTGCAAATGGGATCCACCCACATTCATAGCAACACCAATGCCATGTGTGCATTTCTCATATTAGTCATGAGCTCTGTCACCATCTCTCTCAAGAACTTCCTTCTAAAGATGGCCTATCAAATGGAGTTTGGCAAATTTCTCAACAGCTGTTATGACATCATATATTTCCTTTATACTTTTTCACTTTTCTCTTATCTTATCTCTTGATCTTATCTTTTATCTTATCTTCATCACATGACTAGGTCAGGTAACAGGTCACATGACTGATCACATGATCAGGCCTAGACCAATGATGTCATGCCTGCAGGTTGCCTCATGGGCACAGCCTGTTTAATCTCCGTTTATGAAAGAAGCCTTCTTTTCATTCCTGTTGCTTTTTTCCTTCTCTTCCATTCTGATGCTGTAGAAATTAGGTCTTGATTAAGATGATGCGTGTGCATGACTATCGAGATGTAAACTCAGTCATTGCACGATGTAACGGACTTTAATATTCACCTATCGAGATGTAAACTATGTACAAGTTAGAAATGTGTGTTTGATAGGATGAAAAGTAACTAGCTCACCTCAGTCATTGCATGATGTAACAGACTGAGGTGTTCGTATGTGAAAAAGTATGTCTTATATACGAAACAGAGACAATACTAGCCAAAAGGAAATATAAGGAGCTTATAGAGCTCCGGGCATAGGAAATAAGAAAAGAGTCACTACGCGAGAGAGGCTATGTGAGTGTCTATATGATCTATGGGTGCGAGGAATGGTGGCGCGATGAGCCATATGTGCACCAGTGTTCAGTCAAGCCGGTTGCGGTCTGGGCTGTGTGCGCGCTTGTTATTCCAACAGATGCCTTATGGCATTAATCTCCATTTCTTCTTTTTCACACCTTATCTATGATGTCACCTGGTCTGTGCACATTGTACAGTAGTATAAATATGGGGTGTATTACGACTGATCCCCCTCAGTCTAATCCACTTGGTTAATCACCTTTTAGCAAGGTTGAGACCTAAGGATATTACTCCCTTACTCATCTACCATTTCCACCTTATCTCTGTGTGCATATCTGTGTGGCCTTTGTGGCAAGACCCTACATGGTATCTGTGAAGTGTCATCAAGTTGTTTTTGTTCAAGAAGTACAGTGTCTTGCTAGGTGTCACAACAATGGCTTAGACGAATACCTGTGGAACCTCGCCCAAGCAGGGGCTAAAACCATCCCTATGTCTACCACCCCCACTCTCACTGATGATGCATTAACATTTGACGAGTTGATGATTGTAGAACACCTTGAGATGTACTGAACAGGAGTGCAGGGACATGTAGTCCTACTCTTATCGCACTCATACTACAATGAAGTATGTTTTCAATGCCACTGGCTTGGTCACGTCCACATCAACTGCCCTGTTTACCAATGCCCCTTCTGCATGCTGTGGTGCCCTGGTCACACACAAGAATGGTGCATGCTGCAATGCTCCACTATCCTACCCATTGACTATACCACCACATGATCACCCCCGTTCGCATCTACCTCATCCCATAACTCATCCAACCCTGCATCCATCACCCACTCCCCAGTTTGCAGAACCCATTGCAACTGGGGACACATGTGTTTGACTCTGTGCTCTCCCCCACTGCATATACCCCCTCCTAGATTCATTGACACCCTCGCTGCACCTGGAAACACCTCTGACTACAGTGATGACATCTATGATGATGTCACATACAGCAACATGACCAGCTCCCCAGTCAATGAATCCACCTCTTATAGCTGGGCATAGAAGACTCGTGTGGCCACTTGCAGTCTAAACAGGGGGTAATGTTACAATTTTCCTTCACTTCACACATGTACTATGCTTTGTCCTAGACTATGTGCTATCTTTCATTCATCACATCTCAAATGCTGACTCATCACTTCCAATGTCCCACACCATAGTCTGTGCTTCAACTCCTGCTCTTCTTTTCCATGCACAGCATGGTTCCTTATTTGTCAGCATTCCTTTTCCATTGCCTTGTCATAACCTTGTCATAACCTTACCTTTGCTCCCCATACGCCATTGGCTACCATTACACAGGAAGCTCTACTTATGCCACTGGTTACTGTTACATAGGTGCATTCCCACACCTGCCCTTACCCAGGGTTTAGGGCATTGTACTAGTACTTATACGCCCAGTCATATTACGATACCTTAGCTTTCGTCTCCCTTGTACTCGCTTGTACACAGTACCTCTAGCAATCTAGTTGCTACTCCCTTGTTACTGCGTGCCTCAGTCCTCGCAACTAGGCAAACCTCTGTCAGAGTGCTATATGCTATGCCCTCCAAAACCCTTTGTATATTCATTGACCACAGCTTTGTCAATCAAGGGCTATGTGCTGATCTACCCAGCCAACATGTAACACTAAGCTTTTTTGATCAAGCTAGTTATTCTGAGATGTGGGGAGATCATTAACAAGAGGATAATAGTTGGAAGAGTTGAAGAGACTTCATCAAAGGGTAGTCAGGAGAGAGAACAAGAATAGTAGGTGCAATTAAGACATCTAAGCAGCAGGACATGCTCTAAGTTCCTGTAATCATGGCAACCGGAGCAAAGGCTCAATAGTTAGTATTCTAATGGCTCTGCAGCCATGCTATTGAATGATGTCATGAGCATCAATGTGAGTCGGTGGGGAGTGCGATGGTGTACATGGGTATAAAATGGGATTGCCAAGATGTTCTTTAGGGGATAGGGCCTTACAGCTATGACTTCAAGTAGGGGATGTTTGAGTTGTGGCCTCTTCAGATCACAGGATGGTAATCAGCCAAATCCAAGTGTTGAGCAATCAGAGAAACACTATAACCCTGCCTATATTCATCACCTATAACCCATCAGGTGATCTGGCATCACCAAAAGAATCCTAAAGAGAGTCTGGAGGGAAAAGTGCTGAACAGCAGAAAAGGGAATCAGAGAGTGAGGAAAGGGTGATCATCAACACCTTAACAAACTATTGCATTGTTAATATCACCAGGTACTCTTGCAACTGGTGCACATCCTCCTAATATCATAACCTATAAATATGGCATAATTGTAGTCGAGCTGTGGGGTGAGAAGTCAGGCTCTCAGGTAATCACATGACTATCTCCAGGTTGTCATCCTTGAAAGCTGTTCAGGGGTGCCACTCCATCTCAGGGTCAACACACAGTATTTCCAATGAGATCTTCTACAAGCCTGCAGGCAAGTAGGAACACTAATAGATAGAACATCAATATGATAAGGGACAACAGCAGCATACACCTATATGACCTGCAGGTATAACATCGTCTTGAGCTTGTAATAAGACTCTTGAGTCACATGGTGTTATCTTCACAAAATACTTCTTGATAATAATTGTCTTTCAGATTATCTTGACTAGGTCCTGTCTTGACTGAGTCCTGAGTTAGCATGACCACACAGTAATAAATATAAAGAAGGTAAAGTGGAGAATGAGTATGCATCCAAGCAATGCCTCACTCTCAGATAGTTTAAAGACTGGGTGGGCAAA
Source organism: Singerocomus rubriflavus (assembly GCA_038088835.1). NCBI lineage: Eukaryota > Fungi > Basidiomycota > Agaricomycetes > Boletales > Boletaceae > Singerocomus > Singerocomus rubriflavus. The sequence continues at coordinate 7,620 of JBBPJS010000692.1, read as the reverse complement.
TAGCTACTTTTTTACTTGCTGTTCCTTAAACATCACTAGGCCACCTTTGCAGGCAGAGTAGAAGAGGTGAACAAGTGGATTTGGCTGGGGGATAACAGCCCTTGCACAACCTCTTATATATGGTATATGAGAGTGCACAGACCAAGCTGTGACTTACTATCTAGGATATATGGTATTATTGCTATTGGCTCTAGGGTAAAGGGTAATAGTCTATGAGTGAAAGGTTAGGCAGCCTCATGCACCAGAATGGAAGAAATGGGCATGAAACTGCAGAGTTTAATGTAATGTGGAAGATTGATCACAAGATGTGAAAGATCAGGAAGGTGATCATGGCAGAGATCATCAAAATCCTGCAGGGTCATGATCTAGATAACAATCTAGATAAGTGATCATACCAATTGGATGGTAAGGGCAGAAATGAGAAAGGTGAAGACATCTTGAGGATGTGGGAGAGAATCTAGATGATCAGTGAGGGGTCATGAAGGTCATGAGAGAAAGGAAAAGGGGTTTAGATGTGGAGCACATAATGGGAAAGTGACAATGTGAAGGAAGAAAGGAGTGATCACATGACCAGGGAAGGTCATGAGGAATATAATAGAGTTGTGCCCATGTGCTGACACAAAGTACAAGTGTGGTTGTAATGTCATAACAGACTTTCAATTATTTAAGATTAAAGACTGCTTCTCAATTATGTTCCTTATTTACTCTTGCTGCATTCTTTCCTGAAAATCACAAAAGAAATATACAAAAGATCAAAAAAATAAAACAAACAAACAAAAGTATAAAAGAAGAAAAGCTCTTAGCTTAAACATAAGGATAAATATGTTTTTTCTGAAAAACTAATTACTGAAATAACATCAAAGTTTTCTATGTAGTCTGCAATGACTATAAACTACAGTACAGTCTGAAATAACCTAAAAATATCTAGATTAGCATATCAATAAACTGCCTAGAGTTCATAAAGACTATAAACTATAAATCAAACAAGTTGGCAAGATGTTGCAGAACTGAAGAGTTTCATCTACTCTGCCAACTAAACCCAACAACCCAGCAGACAACCAGGGAACAATACGATGAATCCTATGAGATATGAGGTCCAGATAAGAAGAATGCTGAACAGCGAAAAGGGGATTGGATGTAAAGATGGGACTGAGGTGGGGGAACTTTCTATATGAGATCTTCAGGACTACTCTTGCAAGTCCTTGATAACCAACAAACTATTGCACTGTGGTTCTATCTTCCTCCTAATACTAGATCCTAATGATACTAGCATAATCATGGTTGCACCTTGAGGCAAGGATTCTGGTGCTTGAGTGATCACATAGCTATTACCAGGTTGCTACCCTTAAGAATAAAGGCAGTGTCACCATAGATCATGGGTATGTACAAATAACCTCAATGATGTTCCAACTAGAATGATGATGTCACTAGTGGCTTAAGTTAATGTTACTGTTCCTATAATATGATAAGACCTGCACAGCAACAATAGCCTCTTGAGATTGCAGGTATAACATCAGTAACTGGTATGATAGAGGGTTACATCACATGATCTTTAATATGTTTCTGGGATTCAGCATCTTCCAAGGAATGTCTTTCATTTTTCTTGATACTGGGTTCTATACATTGATGGGGAATGAGCTTGCTGACTGGCCTAAATGTTGGTGGTATAGTGTTGTTAGGAACAGTACAATGATATAATGATGGGAGAGGGAGGGAGGTTGTGCTTTATCTCCAGATGTGCCTCACTTCTAGGGACTCAATGAAGAGCCAGTAGGTGAATAGCTGTCCTTTACTTGAGTTATCATCACTAGGCCACCACTAAGGGCAGGGCAGGAGAGAAAACAAGTGGATTAGGCTGGGGGATAACAGCCAACTCATAACCCCTTATATACATTACAGGATAGTGCATGGACCATGCTATACACTAGAGTCTAGGGTATATGATATTAAGGCTACTGGCTATACTATATGAAAGGGCAGTGTCCATGAGGAGAACATTAGGCATCTCTTCTGAAGAATGGAATGAAGTGGAGATGTGATGTAGGAGGTAGGGTAGAGGGGATGATTGATCACAAGATGTGATGATCAGGAATGGGGATTGTGGTAGAGATCCATCTAGGATCTTGCAGGGTTGTAATTGAGATGCAATCTTGATTAATGATCATACCAATCAGAGGGAATGATGGAGATGAGAAAGGTGAGGTGATTGGAATAGAAGATGTGATTGGTGTGAGTTCATGAAGAGTGAAAGAAGAGAGTGTGATGATGTGAAGACATGACAGTGTTATGAATCCAATACAACACTTGTTGCCTCTGTGTGGTTAGGCACTCATGTTACGACTTATGACTTATGACTGAGTGCACTAGTTGCACTTCTCATGATCACATGACCTTCAGGTCACATAAATATCCCCTTTTCCTGATCACATGACTACTCCATCCCTTCACACCATCACGCTTTCACCCTATCATGTTATCACATCTTCACACTCTTCACATTCTTCATAATTGTCACAACATCACACTGATCATCTCAGATCCCTTCACACCTCATGGTTTATGCATGCTGGCAATGCATCTTCCATTTCTTTCATCTCTGCCTTTCCCAATCAGTATGACATCTCATTTAGATTATCTGATCTAAATTATGACCCTGCAGAATCCTTAATGGGATCTCTGCCATGATCCTCCTCTTGATCATTTACATCTTGTGATGATCTTCCATTGTAGAGTAAGCTCTGCATTCATCTCTGCTTCTGATCTTCTTAGATGAATGCCTAACCTTTGCCTAATGGACTTTACCCTTTATCTTATCATCAAATAGCATTAATACTGTATACCCTAAACTTAGGTCACAGCTTGGTCTATGCATCTTCCTGTACTGTATATAAAGGGGTTGTGCAAGAGGCTGAATCCCCCAGCCTAATCCACTTGTTTATCATCTCTCCTACCCTGCCAGCAATGGTGGCCTAGTGTTGTGGAACTGAAGAGTTCTGTCTACCCAACCACAAACCTAACCAATCCGGCAGACAATCAGGGAACAAACAATGAATCCATATGAGATAATATTCAGAGGTGTAGAGTGCTAGACAGCAGGGATAAGGGATATGGAATGAGGAGAGGACTGAGGCAGGACTATCTTCTAGGTGTGATCTCCAGGACTACTCTTGCAAGTCCTTGATAACCAATGTACTCTTGCAACATGGTCCTGTCTTCCTCCTAATACTAATACCCTATAATATTAGCATAATTGTAGTCAGCTCTTGGGGCAAGGGTTCTGAGCCTTGGGTGATTACGTGGCTGATTTCAGGTTACCATCCTTGAGAATGAAGGCAGTGTCACCATAGATATATGGGTCTGTATGAATACCCCAACATATGTCCCAATGAGGAGTGCTGTGTCACTCATGGCTTAAATATCTGTAATACTAGAAACTAATATGATAAGACCATCACAGCAGTAGTAGCTTCTTGTGGTCACAGGTATAACATCTAGAAATGTTATGATGGTGTTCCTGTCATGTGGTTTTTGATAGTTTCTGAGTTTGATATCTTCCAAAGAATGTCTTCCATTCTACTTGGTACTGAGTTCTGTACTTCATCAAGGAATGAGCTTGCTCGTAAGTCAATACATTGGCAGTTTAATGGTACAAGGAACTAGTATGATGGTACAATGAAGGGGAGGGATAAAAGTTAGCTCTATCTCCAAATGTCTCACTCCTAGGGCTCAATAAAAAGGGCTAGGTGAATAACATCCTTTACTTGACCATTGTCACTAGGCCACCTTGGTAGGCAGGATAGGACATGAGGAAACAAGTGGATTAGGCTGGAGGAACAGCCAACTCATAACCCCACTACTTATAGATACAAGAATCATGCACAGACCAAGCTATGACGAGGATTTAGGATATATGACATTAATGCTATAGGCTAGTAAGATTAAGGGTAAGGTCCATGAGGCTGTTGCAGAACCAACGAGTTATGCTACACTGCCAAACAACCCAAACAACCCGGTAGATGACCAGAGATCTTGGTACAGGGCTTCAACCATAGATGTCGGATAAAGGGATGATGACTAGGACAGTTTTGAGGTCTGCAGATAAAGGAAAGGACTGCACATTGGGGGATCTTCTGTATCTAGAACTCCAGGACTACTCTTGCAAGTTCTTGGTAGCAATCATACTCTTGCAACAATGCTCTGTCTTCCTCCTAATACCTAACCCCTAACAGGAAAGACATAATCGTGCTTGGCTCTTGGGGCAAGGGTTCTGAGCCTTGGGTGGTTGTGTAGCTATTACCAGGTTGCAACCCTTGAGAACAAAGTCGGTGTCACTGTAGATGCGAGGGTATGTTCAATAACCCCAAGCATGTTCCAATGAGAGATGCGATGCTACTCATGGCTTAAATATCTGTGGACGATGGAACAATATGATAAGACCTGCATGGCAATGATAGCCTCTCGAGGTCGCAGGTATAACATCAGTACTCGGTATGATAGAAAGTACATCATGTGATCTTGAATAGTTTCTGGTTCTTGGTACAATGAATGGTTTCCATACTTGCATAGGTTCTGTGGCTTGAACTAGCTGAGATACGAGTTGGCTCTCTGGCCTGATGTTGGCGGTTTGGTATCAAGAGGGACAGACGATGGAATGATAGAGGGGAGGAGTGGAGGTTAGCTTTATCTCCAGACGGTTCACTCCTGAGGCTCAGTTAAGAGGGCCAGGCGAATACCATCCCTTACTTGATCTGTTGTCACTAGGCCACCTTGGTAGGCAGGGTAGGTGTTACGAACTCTACTTTGGACTTGTACGATTTTCTCTTTCTTCTTATCTTATCTTATCTTTTAGCATTACATGACTAGGTCACGTGACTTGTCACATGATCAATCACATAATTGGTCTAGACCTATGATGTCATCCATGATATCATGCCTGCAGGTAACCTCATGCTGAGGTCCAGGCTCTTATCTTTCATTTCTGTCTCATAAGAGACTTCTTTTAATTTCCGTTTACTTCTCTTCTCTTCTCTTCCATTCTTTCATTTCTGTCGTCTTCTCTTCCATTTGATGGACATGAGATGTGCTTCCTTTTCACACCTTATCTATGACATCACTTGATCCGTGCACCCTTACCTGTAATATATAAAGAAACTGTCTTTGGCTGTCATCTCTTAGCCTAATCCATTTGGATACTCGTCCTTTCCTAGGAAGTGAGTCCTAAGGGTTACCCTCTCCTACATCATTCTACTAGCGTCCCATCAAATCAATGTATTTCATTCAGAGATCACTCAAGGGTAGAAACGTCATCAGTATAGTTTTCGATTCATATCACTTGGATTAGGCTTGTTTACCTTGCCTGATCTCTATTGATCCAGTGAACTACTCCTGCAGAACTTCGCTGCTCTTCTTTCAAGATCAGGACCTTCGTCAAAGATCTCCCACACCGCGTCCTCCATCCCCATTCCCAGATTTCTTGGGAAACCAACCTTTCTCCAACAACCCAAACAATCACCCAGCTCAGCAAACTGGTTGGGAATTATTGAATAGATATCCTGATCTTCTTGATCGTCGTTTTCCTTTACCACCTCCATTACAGTACCTGCGTCATGCCACCTCAGAGATTGAGGACTATCTTGGCAATGACAAAGATCTTCATCCTGCTGACAAAAAGCAAATTAAGCGTCTTTAACTAGAGGAGCCTAGCAACCACAATGAGTGGATTTGTTGGGCACAAGGAACACATTTTAGGCAAGCAGCCTTCACATTTTTTGTTGAAAGAGAACAAGCGAGACTCTCTGACACACTCATTGATCTCAAGATCCAGTTGTCAGCAGTAAAGGCCTTAAAAGAGAAGAAGGACAGGCTGCGACACCGGATCGAAACTCTTAAAGCAAAAAAGAGATATCCCTCATGTAAATCATACCAATTATATAACCGTAACATACCACAGATCAAGTAGACCTTGAAAGATAGGTCTAGATGATTTTGCTTTAATCAATCATCATGTCATTCTCTCAATTTCGAGACTTTAAAGGATACAATCAAGATTGATCTGACTCTCCTATGCCTCCCACAGTAGAACTTGAACAATCGTTCTATCAAGACTCTGTACCACCACCACCAAATATGTCCCTAGAATAGCAGTTCACTGATATACTTTCCCAACTCATGGCCATTACAGCCCAAATGAACCAAACGTCATCTAGTAAGGACGTCATGAAGAAAATTGCTGACCTGGGCAACTGGGATGGCAAAAGAGACATGTATAAACTATGAATGACAAAGATCGACTTATGGCAAAGCATGCAGTCATGAAATACAGACAAACTCAGAGTTGTCGCCATACTCTCCCAACTGGAAGGAACCAAAGCACAGCTATTCGCACGATTAAAGTTGGAAGAGTATGAAGAACTTGAAAAGAAGCCAAAACTAGATAAAGATGGAAAAGAACTCATTGGGTTCCCACAAGGAGATCTGGCATGGCCGACGATGAAGGGGTTGAAGAAAGAATTCAACCACTACTTCCAAATAGATTCATTGGCTCACGAACAGCTTTCTAAACTAGAACGACTTACGCAAGGTGGATGAAACACCTTTGAATGGCTAAGTCACTTCGAACTCCTTGCAAAGGAAGCTGAGATCTCCGACAATCACGCTTTAACCCTTCTCAAACGACTGGTAGATCATCCAATCTATCACCAAGTTAATTTACAAGATTCAGAAGCATCATACAAAGAATTCAAAGAACTTGTAAAAAAGGTTGGCTTGGCATTTGAAAAGGAAAAAGAAGAACATGGAAGTTTTGTGTCGTACCAACCCCCGCAAGTTCTGCAACGTCCGTCTCCACCCTCATACAACAGACCATCTTTCACACCCCAACTATACAACCCTGCAGCACGACCTCCTTCAGTAAATCCTAAGTTCACAGCCATCAGTACTCAACCAGGTAGAGGAGCACCAATGGACATTGGGGCTCAATAAACAAGACCCATAACAAACAGGGATTCTCAACGATTTCCGTCCAAAAACCCGACGAACCCAAACGTGCAGTGTTACAACTGCAATGGTTTAGGGCATATTGCAAGAGATTGTAAATTGCCCAGAAGATTCCCCATTCGTCAACAAGGGACTTATAATCAGTGGGGTAACTATGTACCTCCTGCTAACTACGTTCAAAATTACATGGTCAGAACTGAATTTTCTACCCAACCAGACGCAAATGGTTGGCATGCTGCACAATTATATAATATGAGAGACTCTGCTGCTGTTGCAGCTCAAGCTGTGTCATCTCCACAAATAATGGCGTCACGGGCACAGTATACCACTGAAGAAGCTGAGGCATATTGGAGGGATAGGATTACCTCAGAAGAAAAAGCAAAAGCGGCTACAAAGGTGTCTTTAAATTAGGAATGACCAAGACTGAAAGAGGTAGTTTTGGTTGTCGAACAATAGTATTACCAAGGTCTATCACCACTAGTAAATGTTCTGACTTTGATAGTTCAGAACTGGACAATGCTATAAAATGTGCTTTTGGAATTTCCGTAAAGGCATCTCAAACGAGCATGGCACCAGAAAACAAAAATAGTGTACTTAATTCCTTTATAAGGTCAGTTTGTATTG
>JBBPJS010000691.1:0-14580 GCA_038088835.1 Singerocomus rubriflavus | reverse complement strand
ATATTGGTTGGTATGTCTTTAATTTAATCAGTGAGCGCAGGGCTCATAACCTGTGAGAATTGCTATCATAGATCGAGCTCAGTTGTGCGCGGATTGCAACAGACTATATATTCACCTATCGTAGATCGAGCTAACTACGAGTTAGTATGAGTAGGTATAATAGAAGTACAATGTGATCTCACCTCAGTCATGTGTGGATTGCAATGGACTGGGATGATCGAGTATGACAATCGGTTCTATATACGAGTAGAGAACAATAATGAAGTACATATGGAAATACACGGATCATACCCAAGATTGAAGAATGTAAGTATCATATGGCTGTCCATATGAGTCAACGGCAAACATAAGAATGAAGACAAAAAGATGTGCAATACTTTGTAATGGAAATCATCCCTGCAAGTTGGTAATCCTTATGGCTGCAATCTGCTTGCCATTTCCAACAAACTGTAGCTGGCAGATTCATGCATGGGGAAGCCTGTCATATTACCATATGCCACATTGTTATAGATGTCATCTCCATAGTCGATGATGTCATCATGGACAGTGTTACGCATTGGCTGGGTAGGTCAACGAGTAGCCCTTGAAAGACTAGGCCAGGTCAATGGTCAAGTGTGAAGGAAGGAGGGTGTATCATATAGCACTCCGTCAAGGGTTTGCCTAGTCAATGAGACCAGGGTCACGGGTTGCCGAGTCATAGGGACGAGGCACACAAGGTAAGAGTAAGGACATAGATTGGACAAGAGCCTAGTACTAATGAAGTACAAGGGAGACGAAAGCTAAGATATCATACTGCGAGAGCGTGTATATGTACTCATAAGGTACCCTGAACCCTGGTTAAGGGCAGGTGTGAGAGTAGACCCAGGCAATGGTAACCAATAGCATAAGTAGGGCTACCACAGAGGTGGTAGCCAATAGCATAAAGAGATCATGAGATAATACCAAAGTAAAGGCAGTCAATAGCATAACGAGAGCTCCCATGGCTATGGTAGCCAATGGCATAAAGAGAGCAGTGGTAAGGCTATGGCAAGGTTATGACAAGGTAACGAAATGGGAATGCTGATGAAGAGTGGACCAGACCGTGTGCGGAAGGAAAGAGCAGAAGGAGAAACACGGCTGGTGTAAGGTTTAGAATGGTGTAGTCAGCATTTGAGAAAGAGATGAAGGTGACACATTGGTGTCACATAGTCTAGGGAAAAGCATAGTGCATGTAGTAGAAGAGAAAAAGTGTAACATTACCCCCCCTTTAGCTTGTGAGTGACCGCACGAGTCTTCTATGCCCAACTGTAGGAGGCAGATTCGTTAACCAGGGACCTGGTCATGTTGCTGTACGCAACGTCATCGTAGATGTCATCGCCATGGTCAGAGATATTGCCAAAGGTGGCAGGGGTGTCAATGAAATGAGGAGGGGGTACCCTTAGTGGTGGTGAGTGGGGGGTATTGCGAGTATGGCCTCTGTTGCAATGGGTGCACCGGACTGGAGAGTGTGCGATGGATGGGGGATTGGACAAGTCATGCGACAAGGTAGATGTGGACGGTGCTGGGGAACGTGTGGTGGTGCGGTCCATGGGTAGAAGGGTGGATCGACGGAGCATGCATCGTTCCTGCATGTGGCTGGGTCATTACAACATGCAGAAAGGACATTGGTAAATGGGGCAATTGATGCGGACATGCCCAAGGTGGTGGCATTGGAAGCATGCCTCGTTGTAGCGAGGGTGTGACGGGGGAAGGACTACGCATCCTTAGGCACCGGTCCAATAAGTCTCCAGTCGTTCTACAATCATTAACTCGTCAAAGGTTAACGTGTCGTCGTTGAGAGTGGGAGTAGGGAACGTAGCGGGTTCTGCTACCTCTGCGGTGGTGAGGTTGCGAAGGTATTCGTCCAGTCCGTTAAGGAATTCTCCGAACTCCATTTGGTACGCCATCTCAAGAAGGGAGTTCTTGAGAGAGATGGTGACTGAGCTCATGACAGAGATAAGGAATGCGCACATGGCATTAGTGTTGCTGTGGGTGTGGGAGGAGCCCATGCGGAGGCGTTGCAGGGCGAGGAACGCTGTGTAGAGGGATTGCAGGGGTGACCCCATGTTGAGATGAGCCTCAATGGGGATGGTGAGGTGGGTGTCTTGGGTGAAGGCGTGGATTCGGAGGGCATAGTTGACGTCGTGCTGGCCGGCACACATTCTGTGGGCGTAGAGGGGTAAGTCTACAGAAAGGGTTCCACTTCACGGAGTAGAATCAAAAGTAGGGTCAATAGGATCATCTGCTGTCGCCTGATGTGACGACAAGAGGGTTGCAGATGGAGAACTTGAAGAAATAGAAGGAAATAGTGACGACGTATCAAGACTAGCTCCAGGCTGGGGATTTTCCTGTCGTGATGGCGTGTTCTGAGTGGTGGCATTGTGGTTTTCGTAGTCAGCGCTGATGAACATAAATGTGAGTCATATGGCAAAGGTGTAGAACATGGTGGGGCAAGTGGGGACTGCTTTTCTGGCTGTCTAGAGACCGTGTCGCCTTTTATAGTCGGTGAGGAGCCGTCGGGCGTGTGACAGATCCTTTTCTGGGACCCATGAGTCATCCTCTGAGCCATATCCTTTCCATCAAATCAGGAATGAGCAGGCAGATGGCTTTCCGCAGTGTTTCCAGATCCGCTCCACTTTGTATTCTTCCTCTCCATCTATTAAATCAGGGGGCAGAGGAATTGGGTTTGTTCCATCAGTTCTAAATGGGGACAAAAGGGAGGCATGGAAGACAGGGTGGATTTTCCACGTTTTTGGGAGGTGTAACTTGAACACAACAGGGGAGATGACTTGGGTGACTGTAAATGGTCCTTCTCGTTTTGGTGCGAATTTAGGATTTGCTATCTGTCGTTTTAAGTTAGTGGCTTCTAGCCATACTTGGTCTCCTTTTCTAAAGGGTTTGTATGCACGCATATTTCTGTTTTGCATGCATATGGGCGAGGTCATGGGAGGCGTTGGCTTCATTGTGCACCTCGATTAGGTTCTTAACGCGTTCGTCGGCTGTGGGGTTATCTGAGGTGAGGGGAACATCAGGGAGAGGTTTGGGTTCAAAGCCCATGAGAAGAAAGAAAGGGGATTTTCCAGTTACTGAGTGAGGGCGGTGGTTGTGCGTGAACTCAGCGTGCACAATGTTTTCTACCCAGCTGGTGGGGTGGCTGCCACAATAAATCCATAGATAGGTTTCTATCTCTTGGTTGACTCACTCTGTTTGACCATCTGTTTGTGGGTGGTATGCTGTCGAGAGTGCTAAGTCGTACTTGAGGAGTTTTCCAAGGGCTCATGCGAAGTTGGAGGTGAATTGGGGGCCTTGGTCAGATATAATCTTGTTATAGAGTCCAAATCGCTTATATACGGAGTTGAAAAAGAGGGTGGCGATGTCGGAGGTGGTGGTGGTTTTCTTGGTGGGGCAAAGAATTACCCCCTTCATAAGGCCATGGTCGACCATGACCATGAGAGTGTCAAAGCCCTGTGCGAGTGGGAGGTCAGTGATCAAATCCATGCTGACCTGTTAAAAGGGGCGAGTGCTGTGGGATGCGATGGGCTGGAGTGGAGGGACGGTGGGGTGGGTGTTGACTTTGTTAGCCTGGTAGGAGGTGCAGTGGCAGACGTAGTTGTGTACGGAGATAGCCATTCCTGGCCACCAGTAGTGCTGCGTTAGTAGTGCAAGGGTTTTCTGTAGGCCGGGGTATCCTGCCAACTCATGGTCATGACAGTGCTGCAAAATGGAGGGGCGAATATCGGGGGGAATATAGAGGCGTCGTTGATATGAAAGGAGCCTGTCCCACTGCTGAAATGATCCAAGACGGGGACGGAGATGAATTGGTATGTTGGGATCGAGGCGATTAAGGAGGTCTGTGGCAAAGGGGTTGATTACCGTCTGTTCCCGGATCTGGAAGGTGAGGTCGGTGTCAACAAGATTAATGAACAGAGAGGGAGGGAGGATGGTGACGTGTTTGTTATTCAAGTCAGTGCTAACGTGGTCCGGGCAGCATGACAAAGCATCAGGGGCAGCGAGTGTGGCACCAGGAACATGCTGGAGTTGGAAGTCGAAGTCGGCAAGATCTAGAAGCCATCTGGCTTGGCGACGGTTGAGCTTCTAGGCCTCTCGGAAGTATGTAAGATTTTTATGGTCAGTGAATACGGTGGTGGTGTGTCCCGTTCCCTGCAAATAATGTTGCCACGTTTTCAGGGCTCTGATAATGGCAAGTAGTTCCCGGTCGTAGATGTTGTAGTTATGTTCCGCCGGGGAGAACGCTTGGGATATGTAGAAGCATGGGTGGAGTTGCCTGTCGTCCCCTAGTTGGGAAAGGACGGCGCCCATGGCATGCAGAGAGGTGTCCATGGAGATGCTGAACAGTTTGGATATGTCGGGGAAGGTGAGAACCGGTTTGGCGAGGAACAGTTCCTTGAGGGTGTCGAATGTCTTACTGCAGGTGTCGGTCCAATTCCATGGTTGGGTTTTCTTCGTCAGGTCTACTAGGGGTCTGACGATTGTGGAGTAGGCAGGGATGAATCTGCGGTAGAAGTTAGTGAATCCTAGGAACGACCTTACTTCCTTCACAGATTGAGGTTGGGGCCACTTGGCGATACCATCGAGTTTGACTGAATCCATGGCGATTTGTCCTGGTTTGACAACCATGCTGAGATAGTCGACTTCGGGTTTGTTGAAGTTGCATTTTTCCAGTTTGAGACAGAGGTTGAGTTGTCACATTCGTTCTAAGACGCGACAGATTCGTTCATTGTGTGTTTCTTGATCTGGGGAGAAGATGAGTAGGTCGTCCATGTAGATCATCAACCATCCTTTGGCTATGAGATCTGCAAAGGATTCATTCATAAACCATTGGAATGTTGCCAGGGAGTTGGAGAGGCCAAAAAACATAACGGTGGGTTCGTAGAGGCCTTTGTGGGTGATGAAGGCCGCTTTCCATTGGTGTCCCTCCTTGATTCTGATGTTGTTGTATCCCCAACGAACGTCGAACTTGGTGAATACCTTGGTGTCCTTCAGTTTGTCCATGAGATCTGAGATGAGAGGGAGCAGGTAAGCATCTTGAATAGTGTGTTCGTTGACATATCGATAGTCTTGACAGGGGCATAGCTTACCATCCTTCTTTTTAACGAAGAAAAAGGGCGAGGCTTGGGGGAATTTCGATGGTCGAATCTTACCGGCTTTCAGATTTTCATCAATAAACCCCTCCGTTGCGATCCTTTCCTCGGGGTTCAGAGGGTAGATCTTACTGATTCTGGGTTTAAAGATATTGCAGAGATGGATCTCATGATCATACGACCGCGAGGGGGGAAGTTGATTGCTGGTGGGTTCGGCAAAGATGTCCTGGAACATGTTGTACTTGTCGGGAAGTGTAACCTTTGGTTTGTTTTGAAGGGCTTCGATGGCGAGATTAGTTGATGTCGTAGCCCTAACGAACCGTTGTTCTATTTTCCATATCCGGTTGAGCGACTGCATATTGCAGATGACTTGTTCTTCCAGATTTCGGTGGTTGAGGTATCTAAAGAAATGGGGGGTTTCTTCCCTGATGACGCAGATTTCCCAAGTTGGGAGAGGTTTGGCGGGGATGTGGGAGTGGAGGCAGGCATAGTTCTTGGATTGGTCTGTGGACTGTTTGATTTTGACTACTTTGGTGGCCCAGTTGATGTGGGGGTTGATTTTACGCAGCCATGGCATGCCGAGAATGAGGTTGTTAGATCCACAGTGGATCGCTATGAAGTGCACTTTGTGCATGATATTGCCAATGGTGAGATAGACATCAGTGCCATACTTGGCGGTTCCTTGTTTGTTGGGGGTGGAATTGATGTTGGCAATTCGAATGGGTTTGTTGAGCTTTGTGAGAGGGATGTTGTTTCATTTGGCGAAGTGCCAGTCGATGCAATTGATTTCAGCCCCACTGTCGACGAGGGCAGTGGCCGCGACGCTTCGTTTCGTGAACACAAGTAGGTTGATCAGGAGAGACAGAGAGTGTCTATTGATTTCTTCTACTTTAGCGTACACGGGGGGAGGGGGAGAGCTACGCATCTTAAGTGATCCCCTCTTTAAAAACCCTGCATTCTTCCAATGGTGGCTGTCCCCGCGTCTTCATCTGCTAAGTCGATGAGTTCCTCGACACGGGGTGTGTGCAAGGCGATCCCACGAGTCTTCTTCGTCGATGGAGGAGAGAAAGCATTCTTGTTGTTTTTGAACTTGGGGCAGGCATCAGTTCGGTGTCCAGGTTGGCAGCAGTGGAAGCACAGGTTGAGGTCCCAACATCTCTTGCGTTCTTTGGGGGTGAGTTTATTGATATGGACGGCATCTACGTCCATGGCATTCGGATCTCTGGTGGGGGGAGTGTGAGTTGTGTGGAAAGGTTGAAAGTTATGGGGGCGTAGGGATTATTGAGCAATGTGGTTGGCTCGCTCGTGTTGGGAGATGAATGTGGCAGCCCACATCATCCATTCTTCTATGGTGGTGGGGACTTTCTCCATGCTGTAGATGTGGCGCATGATGGAGATGGGTATGGCGGTGGCATAGTAGCTAATAAGAACTTGGTTCTCCATGATCTCTGCTTCTGATTTTTTTGTAGCGAACTGGGCGTTGTATTCTTGAATCGAAGGTTCGTATTCCTTCTTCTTGTTTAGCATCATGCAGGTGGTGGCGAGCCAGCTGATGACATCAGCCATGACTTGGTGGTTCTGGTATGAGTCGCAGAATGCTTTGAGGAAGTTCTGATAGGTGCCCATGTCAATGGCACCGGTGGTGGCATCGTAGGCCTTGAAACGGAAGTTTTGGGCCCACATAGCGGTGGAGCCCTTTGTCATGAAGGAAAGGGCAAAGGCAATTTTCTTCATGGAAGTGTTGTATACGTTCTTGTTAACTGTGAGGTAGAACATGACCGTGTTTAGCCACAGCAGAGCTTTTCTGTAGTCGCCGTCAAAGTGCTTGGGAGTGCCAAGATGGAGTTCAATTGGTTTGGACATACTGGACATGGCTGGTGCAGGGTTAGAGGTGTTAACGGGGGAAAATGTGAGATGTCGGTGGACAGGGAGTGGTGACGGCGGTGTGAGAACATGAGGGATGGATGCCTGGGCTAATAGAGCATGGCTAAGGGCTGTGGCTAGCTGATTAGCAGCTTGGTTCAAGGGGGTGATACCTGAGTTGGAATCTGTGTCCGAGTGAGAGTCTTCGTCATTATCAGAGGAAGACTGAGCTAGGGCTTGGTTGATTTGTGGAGACCACCAAAAGTTGACAGTGGGTCAAGAGGGTTGAGGTGGTTGTGACGTGGTGTCGTTGGGGGCGAGCTAGTGAAGACTAGTCACGTTGGAGTAGCTTTCATCTTTTGTTACGCGTTGGCTGGGTAGGTCAATGAGTAGCCCTTGAAAGACTAGGCCGGGTCAATGGTCAAGTGTGAAGGAAGGAGGGCGTATCGTATAGCACTCCGTCAAGGGTTCGCCTAGTCAATGAGACCAGGGTCACAGGTTGCCGAGTCGTAGAGACGAGGCACACAAGGTAAGAGTAAGGACATAGATTGGACAAGAGCCTAATACTAATGAAGTACAAGGGAGACGAAAGCTAAGGTATCGTACTGCAAGGGCGTGTATATGTACTCGTAAGGTACCCTGAACCCTGGTTAAGGGCAGGTGTGAGAGTAGACCTGGGCAATGGTAACCAATAGCGTAAGTAGGGCTACCACAAAGGTGGTAGCCAATAGCATAAAGAGATCGTGAGATAATACCAAAGTAAAGGCAGCCAATAGCGTAATGAGAGCTCCCATGGCTATGGTAGCCAATGGCGTAAAGAGAGCAGTGGTAAGGCTATGGCAAGGTTATAACAAGGTAACGAAATGGGAATGCTGACGAAGAGTGGACCAGACCGTGCGTGGAAGGGAAGAGCAGAAGGAGAAACACGGCTGGCGTAAGGTTTAGAATGGTGTAGTCAGCATTTGAGAAAGAGACGAAGGTGACACATTGATGTCGCATAGTCTAGGGAAAAGCGTAGTGCATGTAGTAGAAGAGAAAAAGTGTAACAGACAGCTGGGGTGTCCACAAACCTGAACAGCAAAGAATTATGCATGGTGGAGAAATAGGGCCAAAATCATGGATGTTCATGCTGTTTGTTTGTGCAATGCACTGGGGAGCTGTGTATGGATGGTGGGTTGGATGAGTTATGAGAGAATGTTGATGGTGATGGTGGTGGGGAGTGGTGGTGCAGTCTACTGAAAGTACAGTGGATCTCTGGAGAGAGCAGTGCTCCTGTGAGTGTCCTGAATGCCACAGCATGCAGAAAGGGCATTGATATACTGGGCAACTTACCCTTATATGCCTGAGGTGGTGGCATTGGAAACAGGCTTTATTATACCGTGGATGAGAGGGAGGCAAAATGACATGTTCTTGTGTGCCTGTCCAATAGGTTTCTAGTCTTTTAACAATCATCATCTCATTGAATGTAAGAGGGGTGGATAAGGCTGACAGGGATGATACTAGGGTGGATGACTTGGTTTCACTGGTAGGAAGGTTGTGCAGGTATTCATCGAGTTCATTGAGGAACTCCCTGAATTCCATCTGGTAGGCCATCTCTAATAGGGAGTTTTCGAGAGATACTGCTACTGATCCCATGACCAAGATCAGGAATGCACACATGGCATTAGAGTTGTCATGGGTGCATGAGGTGCCAGTGTAAAGGCATTGGAGGGCTAGGAATGCCATGTACTGTTGGAAATGGCAAGCAGATCGCAGCCGTAAGGATTACCAACTCGTGGGGACGATTTCCATTACAAAGTATTGCACATCTTTTTGTCTTCATTCTTATGTTCACCGTCAACTCATATGGACAGCCATATGATACTTATATTCTTCAATCTTGGGTATGATCCATGTATTTCCATATGTACTTCATTATTGTTCTCTACTCGTATATAGAACCGATTGTCATACTTGATCACCCCAGTCCATTGCAATCCGTGCACAACTGAGGTGAGATCACATTGTACTTCTATTATACCTACTCATACTAACTCGTAGTTAGCTCAATCTACGATAGGTAAATATACAGTCCGTTGTAATCTGCGCACAACTGAGCTCAATCTACGATAGCAATTCTCACAGGTTATGAGCCCTGCGCTCACTGATTAAATCAAAGACATACCAACCAATATTGCTATCATGTCCTCAGCTGCCTCCAACATTGACTCCCTCCCTAGCAATGTCCCCAAGCTCGACATCAAGGAGACGAACTGGGCGATCTTCAGTTGTCATTTCAAGATCACCATCGTAGCCAAATAGCTTTGGGGCCACTTCAATGGCACCAAACTGAAGCCATCCTATTCGGCTCCTATGACTGCTGATCAGGAAGCCAAATTAGAAAAGTGAATGAAAGATGAAGATACCACAGTTTATCTTTTCACTCAGTGCATCCCAGACTTGACTGTGCTGCGTATTCAAAAGAAGGAATTAGTGAAGGAGCAATGGGAGGAGATTATAAAAGAGTATACCAAGAAAGGAACTTACGTGCAAACTGATCTGCGCACCCAGTTCCTTGAATTGAGACTGCTGAGGGGCAATGACATTTGTCAGTTTCTAGATGGACTGCAAACAAAGCAGGAGGAGCTTGCAGCCATTGAAGTAGATATTGAAAAGAAGGACTATAGATCAACCATCATTAAGTCCCTTCCTAGTGGACTCGTGAATTTCACATCAAATCAACTCACCTTTGCACGACTTCACAGTTCCACCAAGACTATTGACCCCGACATCTTGATCTCCATTATCGCCGAGGAATCTGATTGCCAAAGGGTGAAGCACTCCACTCGGACAGACATCAAAGACCACAACCGCAATGAGGCCATGACCGTTGGCTCATCAGGAAGCTCGCATAGGCAAGTAAAAGGTCAGCGCACAGGCAACAGGTGAGGGAATCTGAGGAGAAACCCACCAAAGTGTTGGGAGTGCAGCTCGACTGAACATTTAGCTGTATGGCACAGGAAAGGAGAGAAGAGTGGTGAGAAGAAACCTACCACCAACTCTGCAAATGTTGTGAACAACTGGAGCGACTTCAAGGATGAAGCGTTCGCTGTGATGGATGAATCCAGCAATGATGACAAAATATCAGGCTTGTTGCCTGTGGAATTGGATGACAAAGAGGATGGCGAAGTGGATGGCAGTGATTGGTTTTCAGTGACCAATGGAGACGTTTTTGAAGACGTCTGGGACCTAGAGGAGTTTTGAGTGCTGGAGGTTGACGATGGAATATTGGTTGATTGCGCTGAACCTGCCGAAGAACCAGATAATATCGCAATGAATGCAAACAATGAACCTACCCGTCTCTACCAGATGGAACTTTTTGACTCAGGCACTACTTGTCATATCTCACCTTATCACAAGCATTTTGAGACACTCACTGATATCCCGAATAAGCCATTCACCACTGTGAATTGGCAGAAGTTTGTCGTGACTGGAGTTGGCAATATGATAATTGAGGTACCAAATGGATATGATGTATCCAAGTTACAACTCACAGAGGTTTTGTTCTTGCTGGAGGTTGGATACACCTTAGTGTCAATCGGTCATCTTGATGAGCTGGGGCTCTCGATGACATTTGCAGATGGCTTCTGCACAATATGCAGATTGGACAGCGAAATGATAGGAAAGATCCCTTGTACTTCCAAAGGGCTGTACTGCGTCATACATGACCATGAAGCAGTGAATGCAGCTGTGGAACCAATTACTGTCATGGAACTCCACCAACAATTCGGACACATTGCTCCAAACATTACTCATTGCCTAGTTGAAAAGGGCTTAGTCACTGGGCTGAAGTTAGATGAATCAAAAGACAATGGTACTTTCTGTGAATTGTACATATACACAAAGGCTACATAGAAGCCTGTTGCAAAGGTTCGAGAGGGGGACCATGTGGACAAAGTCGGCACACTAATCTGGTCAGATGTTTGAGGACCTGTGCCGATCACCATGCTGAAAGGATCGAGTTGTACAAGCTTTTCGAGGCTTGGCTCAACCATTAACTGGCTGCAAAGATCGAGATGCTCCACTCTGATTGCAGAGGGGAATATCTAGGGAAAGAATTTGTCGTGTACCTGAAGTATCAAGGCACGGACCAGCATCTTACTGCACACAACACCCCACAGCACAATGGTATTGTGGAACGCCTAAATCAAATGATACTTGAATGCGTCTGGGCACTCTTGCATGCTAGTGGTTTGCCTAAATTTCTGTGGGGAGAGGCAGCACATCATGTGGTTTGGCTAAAGAATAGAACACCCACCAAGATCCTCAATGGCTTGACGCCATTCAAAGTAGCTTTCGGGAAGCAGCCCAATTTGAGCCACATGTGCAAGTGGGGATCTGAGGTGTGGGTGAAGACTGAGAAAGGTGACAAGTTGAGCGGACATGCGGAGAAGGCCAAATAGGTGGGGATTAATGAACAGATCAAGACTGCTCACCGTGTATATTGGCCGAAGAAGTGGTCCATTACTGTTGAGCATAACATTTATTGAGACTCGGCCCCACGTAACATTGAGGGGAAGCAAGATGAACCTTTTGACAATGTCGATGTCATGCAGGTCCACTTACCTTACACACAGCCCGACCCTGCAGTAGCCCAGCAGTCACTGCTGGCACCACCTGTTGTAGCACCACCCATTCCTGTCCCTGATGTCACCAGTCAGTCACGCCCCAAGCGCATCTGTTAGCCGAGCCAGCACATGCTCAACATAATTAACAGCAAGGCCGCCAATCCCATTCCACCGTGTGGAATTCAGCTCCCAGACCTCATTGCAGACATGCTGGAGTCTGACAGCGGGCCCACAACCCTTGAAGGAGAAGGGACAGCTAAACAAATGTTAGTTGCAGTCGATTACGATGATGATATTGAACTCACCCTTGCATTAAACGAGTTCATTGCTGGAGCTGAAGCCCTGGAACCAAGCTCACTAGGTGAGGCCAAGCAATGCCCAGACTGGCTGCAATGGGAGCAAGGGATCTGCGAGGAGCTAGCCACACTCCACAGTGCCAGAACTTGGGAGCTCATTGACGCACCTGCCGGAGCAAATATAGTCAGATCCAAATGGGTATTTCAAGTGAAAAAAGATGCCGCCAGCAATATCATATGCTACAAGGCATGACTTGTTGCCCAAGGATTCTCCCAAGTGCCTGATGTAGATTACTTCGACACCTATGCCCCAGCCACAAAGCTTGCCTCCATTCGAACTGTCCTCGCCCTCGCTGCTTGCCTTGACTTAGAGTTGCACCAGATTGATATCAAGGGTGCATATTTGAATGGTGAGCTGCAAGACAATGAGCGCATTTACATGCAACAACCCCCAGGCTATGCGGATGCAACACACCCAAATCATGTTTGCCGACTCTGCAAAACACTCTACGGACTAAAGCAGAGTGGTCATCGCTGGTATCAAAAGCTCGTAGAGATCTTGGTCAAGCTCATGGGATTCAAACAGTGCAAGGTGGACCAGGCTGTTTTCATCAGGCGAGGCAACAAAGTCTTTATTATCGTCGTCATGCATGTTGATGACTGCACCATCACCACCTCTATGCTCGCACTGATTGTTGGGTTTAAGAAACAGCTGCGCAAGTACGTTGAAATCACTGATCTTGGTGAACTCCACTGGTTGCTAGAAATTGAGGTCACACGAAATCACAAGGAGCAAACCATTGCTCTCTCGCAGCGATCCTATCTAGACTCAATCATCCATCGTTTCAACTTTGATGAGCTGAAGCCTGTGGCCATGCCAATGGAGCCACAAGTCAAGTTGAACACCGTGCAATCCCCTTCGACCAGCGCTGAATACACTGCGATGCAGCATATCCCATATCAAGAAGCGGTCAGCTCCTTGATGTACACAGCACTTGGCACCCATCCTGACATATCGTACGCCATCTCCACTATATCTCGTTTTTGCAGCAACCCTGGTCTACCTCACTGGGATGCTGTTCATCGGATTTATAGGTACCTGATCGGCACAAGAGACCTACGTCTCACATATGGAGAAGCGATGAAATCACTCGAAGGGTATACGGACGCTGATGGCAGCATGGCAGAGGATAGGAAGGCCATTTCTGGCTACGCTTTTCTCATTGATGGAGGGGCCATCTCATGGGTGTCAAAGAAACAAGAGATTGTGTCATTGTCCATGACAGAAAGTGAGTACGTTGCTGCTACTCACACAACCAAGGAAGCTCTCTGGCTGTGCTCGCTCATGCAAGAGGTGCTCAGCCAAAACAACAACAACGCTATGACCCTTTTCTCTGACAACAAATCAGTGATTGCATTGGCCAAAGACCATCAGTACCATGCACACACCAAGCATATCAATGTGCATTTCCATTTCATTTGTTGGGTCATCGACAATGGCAAGATACGTCTTATTTTCTGCCCCACCAATGACATGGTCGCAGATGTGCTCACCAAGGCCCTCCCATTGCCGAAAGTGAAACATTTCGCTGCTGAACTTGGCCTGTGTATCGCTTGAGGGGGAGTGTTGAAAATGGCAAGCAGATCGCAGCCATAAGGATTACCAACTCGCAGGGACAATCTTCATTACAAAGTATCACGCATGTTTTTTGTCTTCATTCTTCTGTTCACCGTCAACTCATATGGACAGCCATATGATACTTACATTCTTCAACTTTGGGTATGATCCATGTATTTCCGTATGTACTTCGTTATTGTTCTCCACTTGTATATAGAACTGATTGTTATACTCGATCACCCCAGTCCATCGCAATCTGTGCATGACTGAGGTGAGATCACATTGTACTTCTATTATACCTACTTGTACTAACTCGTAGTTAGCTCGATCTACGATAGGTGAATATATAGTCCGTTGCAATCCGCGCATGACTGAGCTCGATCTACGATAGCAATTCTAACAATTCCCTACAGCAACTTTGCAGTACAGATTATGGGCAGTAATTAGGTGGAATACCTGGCTGACATCCTCTTTAGGACTGGCTTCTATTCCTGGGGTCTACCAGGTCCACTTGATCTACTTATCAACAAACACTCGCAGTTACCCTCAGGCCTTGTTTCCATAATCCATCACTGACATTGGTTCGCGTGCTGAAATAGTGATGGAGTGTCAACTTTGGGTCATTGGTATCCTCTTCTAGAACAAGTATTGTGTCCTCGCAAGCTTTTGTTATGTTAGGAGCAACACGGATGTTCTTTCCTATGGGTATCCTTCATGTCTTCTGATTTCCAATACTTCCCAGGACACAAGGCTCTTTGAGGCTGTATTTTATAATATGACTGACGCTATACTGACAATGTCTCAGCAAAATTAATGTTATTGATGCTTACTGTTGAAATGGCACTACTTAGCTGCCACATCAGACAGCTGCAAACAGTTGTATCACACATCTGTATTATGTACTGTACAACTGTAGCAAGCTATCATGCGCTGTACATCCATATTATGTGCTGTACATCTGTATCATGCGCTGTAGTTTAGATCAGCATACTACCATATTAGGAAGTATAGTATCCCACATGCGTCATATACACCTGTGTATAAGAGCTCGAAGATCTAAACTAAAATACAAGTTC
>JBBPJS010000690.1:0-14582 GCA_038088835.1 Singerocomus rubriflavus | reverse complement strand
AAAGGAAAAGTGAAAAAGTATGCAAGAAAATATACGATGTTATAACACAAGCTACATCAACAGAAGGCCTATATTGATTGTGAGTGTGCTGAAAACAGAACTTTCAGAACTACATAGTATCTACTGCTGAAACACTTGTGGATGGAACTCAACAAACCACTTACCCCATCACCAGTCTGAGGGGGTGTGTTGGAGATCAGCCCATCGATTAGAACCTCAGTAGTACAACTTTTGTACATTAGCTACATTTCCTTATTTGGATGAATGTCGACCACTCATCGTGTCACCGAATGCTCTTTCCCTTCAGTCTCATACTCTCGACTGGAGGTAAGCTACACATTACATTGTCTATATATTCACTACTTACCCTACCTAGTATTTACTCTTTACCTCTAGGTAGTTATACTGCCCAGTCTCATACTCTCAACTGGAGTATTTACCCTTTTCCTCTAGTGTCGTTGGCACACCAATTTTCAACAAGGTCAACCCCTTCACCTTTGACCTCCTCCAGCATCTTGACCCATCCACTACCCCCATGCTCCACCCACACCTTTCAGCCTTTCAATCCATTGACAGCATGTTAATCTACCACAAATGCCTTTTCATTCCATTACTGGTCCAGCCTGCCATCCTCCACCATTGTCACAACCATGAATCTGCAGGCCACTCAGGCTATCAAAAGACACTATCCCTCCTTTCCCAGCATTACTGGTGGCCAGGCATGGCTGCTTACACCTAGCATTATGTCTGGAACTGTATTCTCTGCCAAGCTAATAAAGTAAACACCCATCCAACAACCCCCCCTTTATGTCTATTCCTTCCTTGGCCTCCTGTTCATTCCAGCAGATCAGTTGCAATCTCATTACCAACCTCCCTGTTTCCCAGAGATTCAATGCTTTCTTGATTGTGGTCAATCAAGGTCTTACTAAGAGGGTAATCCTATGCCCCACAACAAAAACTGCCTCAGCAGCAGATATTGCCCTCTTATTCTTCAAATCTGTATACAAGAGATTTGGACTATATGACAAAATCATCTTAGACTGAGGTTCTTAATTCACCTCCAACTTCACAAAAGCACTTGAAAAACTTTTACATTATGACCTTGCACTGTTCACCACTTACCACCCTCAGACTGATGGCCAAACAGAATGAGTAAACCAGGAGATAGAGACCTACCTCTGCATTTATTATGGAAACCACCCAACTTCATGGACTGAACTCATCACCCATGCAGAATTTGCATACAATTATTGACCTCATTCTGTCACAGGGAAATCTCCATTCTGTTTGCTTATGGGCTTTGAGCCCAGACCTCTTTCTGACATAGCACTAACCACTGACAACCCATCAGCAGACCTTAGAATAAAACAACTCATCAGGCCACCAACCTCAAACAACTAATCACAAACCCCAAGTTCACCCAAAAGAGAGAGGGCCCCTTTGTCATCACTAATATAATATCCTTGGTAGCATTCAAACTCCAGTTACCAAAGACCTGGAAAATACATCTGGTTTTTCACACATCCCTTCTAACCCCATTCAGAGCTAATGAAACCTTGTATCTTTCCCCTTCTCCTGATTTAATAGATGGAAATGAAGAATATGAAATAGAATGGATAGTACAACATCATGGAGCTCTGTTCTCCTGCTCCTTCCTGATCCAATGGAAGAGGTACTCCCCATAAGAAGACTCTTGGGTCTCAGAATGGGATCTTTCTCACATGCAAAAACTCCTCACTGATTATAAAAAGCAACATTGTCTGTAGTTCCCCCTCTCATTCCCCACCCACACCATAGCCTTCTACACTTTTTCCTGCAAGCTTGCTTTCATGTCCCTTAATCCCACCAACATAAACAACACCATCAATAGCTTTGATGTCTCAACCCCAGCATCCAACCACATCAAGAATTACCCCAACCTGGAGAGGATGTTGATACATCATCACTACATTTTTCTTCTTCAATGAACCCTTCATCTTCACCCCATGTCTCCTCTTATGAGGAGGAGACAAACCCTTCTCTTGATCATGCTTTTGACTCTTCTACATGATGTGGAGTACTCTCCATAGACTTACCTATATATGCCCACAGGATGTGCAATGGCCAGCATGACATGAACTATGCCCTCCATATATGAGCATTCACCCAGGATGCTTGACTCTCTGTACCCATCAAGGCCCATCTCAACATGGGTTCTCCTTTGCAGTCTCTGTACATTGCATTCCTTGCACTCCAGCAACTCCATACTAGGACCACACATACCCATGATAATTCTAATGCCATGTGCACATTCCTTATATTCATCATGAGCTCAGTTATGGTGTCCCTTGAAAATTCCCTCCTAGAAATGGTGTACCAGATGAAGTTTAGAGAATTCCTCAACAGCTTGGATGAGTACCTGTGTAACCTACCCAGTAGTGAAGCAGATGCCTCCACCCTCATAAATACCCCCTTGGCCTCCTCCACACCCTTAACATTCAATGAAATGATGATCATAGAATGATTAGAGATCTACTGGACCAGTGCCCAAAAACATGTTGTCCTTCCCCCTTCTTATTCCCACTACAACAAAGCATGCTTTCAATGCCACCATCTCAGGCATATATGCATCAACTGCCTAGTCTACCAGTGCCCATTCTGCATGCTCTGGAGATCTGGTCACTTGCAGAAACAATGCTCTCTCCAAAGAGTGACCATCCTCCCTATAGATCACACCACCATCTGCTCACTGCCACCATCACTATCCACCTTATCCCACAACTCCTCCAACCCACCTTCTATCCATAGCTCCCCAATATGCTGAATCAACTGCCAATAAGGGCACTCACAATCTTGTCCTCATGTTCCCACTCTCCACAACATGCCTCCCTTACATTTCATTAACACCCCCACTGTCCACAATGATATTGTTGACTACAGTGACAACATCTATGATGACATCGCCTATGGCAACATGACTGGGTCACCAGTACATGAGTTTGCAAGCTACAGTTGGGCCTAGATTTACCTTGTGTGGTCACTTGTATCCTACTAAGGGGGTACTGTTACATTTTTCCTCTATTCTCTTCTACACTATGCTACTCAAATGTATGCTAACAGATACTACACAGGTAGACACTATCCCATCTATCTGAAACCACTATGCATCTTTTTTTGTCCCTTTTTCTCACAAGTGCTGACACACATCTTTACCCATGTTTGTCATAGTTGGTGTTTCTCCTTCTGCTCTTCCACTCCACACACTACATGACCACTTGAGTCAGCACCCATTTCATTTGTCATCACTCAGTATTAGCCATTGGTTACCTTACTCTGAGCTTGCTCCCACACCAGCCCTAAGGTATGGTCTATGCCCTGATCTAGCCCTATATATACCTGTAGCCTCCACCGATAGTACTTAGCTTTCATCTCCCTTGTACCATCACCATACATTGTACACAGCAATCCTAGTTGCCTTCTCCTCCTTGAGCCCTCACCCCAGCAAGTGTCTTCAGTGTTAACTAAGGCAACTTGACCATGCTGCAAAGAGACCTGCATGCTATGAGCCTCTCTCTTTGAACCCCTCATCCTCACACACTTATGCCTTAGTCCCTCAAGGGCTATGTACTGTCTTGCCCAAGTCAGTGCATAACACAAGTGGATTTGGCTGAGGGACAACAACCCTTGCACAACCCCTTATATATGGTATATAAATGTGCACAAACCAAGCTGTGTCTGTGGTCTAGGGTATACACTATTAGTGCTATTGGTAGATAAAGTATGAGGTAAGAGTCCATGATACAAAGGTTAGGCATTTATCTAGGAAGAAATGGAAGAGCTAAAATGAATGTAGAGCTTACTATTAAAATGAATGATCAATCACAAGATGTGACTGATCAAAAGGATGATTGTGGCAGAGATTCCATCAAGGGTTCTGTTGAGCAACCAGAGAAACACTATACTCTACCTATCTTCCATCACTATAATCCATTGGGCAATCTGACAACACAACTGAATCCTTAAGAACATTCAGAGGAGAGAAGGCTAGGATAGTGGAGAGGGGAATTGAAAGTGAGGAAAGGGTGATCTTCAACACCTTGACAAACTATTGCATTGTCAGTATCACCAAGCACTCTTGCAGCTGGTGCACATTCTCCTAATATCATATCCTACAAGTATGGCATAATCATGGTCAAGCCATAGGGCGAGAAGTCAGGCTCTTGAGTAATCACATTGCTATCTTCAGATTGCAACCCTTGAAAGCTGGTCAGGAGTGCCACCCCATTCTGGGGTCTTCACACAGTTACCCAACAGGATCTTCCCCAAGTCCATAGACAAGGAGGAACAACTATAAATACCAAGGTTAATATGATAAGAACAACCAGCAACCTATGCCTATGATGTCCACAGGTATGACATCATCTTGATAATCTCATTGACCATCTTGAGTCACATGGGTTTTCACATAGTATCAATATCTTTACAAAGAACATGGCTTCAAGCTGTTTTGACCATGGCTTTGTTTTGACCATTTCTTAAGCTGGCATGACCACACAGAGATAAATAGAGAAGAAGGATAGTTGAGACTGCATTCAGGCAATGCCTTACTCCCAGGCAGTCCAAAGACTGGGTGGGTGAATAGCTACCTTGTTACTTGTCTAGCTTGAACATCACTAGGCCACCTTTGCAGGCAGAGTAGGTGAGGTGAACAAGTGGATTTGGCTGAGGGGACACCAGCCCTTGCACAACCCCTTTATATATGGTACATGAATGTGCACAGATCAAGCTGTGACTGTTGTCTAGGGTATAAGCTATTAATGCTACTGAATGATAGGGTAAAGGGTAAAGTCCTGCAGGCTGTTACGAACTTCACTTTGGACTTGTACGATTCTCTCTTTTCTTTTTATCTTATCTTATCTTCCAGCATCACATGACTAGGTCACGTGACTTGTCACATGATCAATCACATGATTGGTCTAGACCTATGATATCATCAATGATGTCATGCCTGTAGGCAACCTCATGTAGAGGCCCAGGCCCTTATCTTTCATTTCCGTCTCGTGAAAGACTTCTTTTCATTTCCGTTTACTTCTCTTCCATTCTTTTAATCTCCATCTCTTCTCTTCCATTTGATGGACATGAGATGTGCTTCCTTTTCACACCTTATCTATGACATCACTTGATCCATGCGCTCTTCCTGTACATATATAAAGGGACTGTCTTTGGCTGTCGTCCCTCAGCCTAATTCATTTGGTTACTCGTCCTAGCTTAGGAAGTGAGACCTAGGGATTACCCTCTACTCTATCTTTTCTACCATCGATCCATCAACTTTGCATAACAAGATCACTCAAGGATGTATTGAACCAGTATAGTTCTTCAGTCATAACACTTGGATTAGGCTATTTACCTTGCCTGGTCTTCCTCGATTAGTGAACTCTCAAAATCATACTTCTCTTTTCTTCCAAGATCCAGACCTTCGGATCCGTACTCCGACTCCGCGACCACCTTTGCCGTGGTTCTATTAGGACGCTGCCTTTGGCACCGACCCTAACGACCACCTGGCTCAGCAGACAGGTTGGGAACTCCTTGATCAGGTTCCTAATTTGTTAGATCACCGATTCATCCAATGACCTCCAACACCAGAACTCCAGTATCCCTGCACTCGTCGTGCAACCTCCGAGATAGAAGACTACCTCGGTAGTGAAGAAGATATCCACCCCGCAGACAAGGCTCAAATCGATCGCCTTCATCTAGAAGAACCAGCGGTGTACCACGAGTGGGTAAGGTGGGCACAAGGAACTAGGTTCAGACAGGCAGCATATATGTTCTTTGTCGAAAGGGAAAAGGCTCGGCTTTCCGATACTTTAATTGACCTTGAAATACAGCTCTCGGTGGTGAAAGCCCTGAAGGATAAAAAGAAGAGAATCAGGCACCGTCTAGAGACACTCAAGGCTAAGAAAAAGTATCCATCTTGTAAATCTTACCAACTCCGTAGTCGTAACGTCCCCCAGATCAAGTAAGCCTTGAAAAATAGGCTTAGGAGATCTGTGACAAGTAATCAAATATGTCTTCCTTCTCTCAATTTCGTGACTTTGAAGGTTACGATCAAGACGACTCTGAGTCTCCTACTCCTCCTGCAGTCGAACTAGAGCAATCTGTTTATCAAGACTTTTCAGCACCACCTCCTCCATTAGTCATGTCCGCAGAACAGCAGCTTGTTGATATTTTGGCTCAACTGACAGCCATCACGGCACAGATGAACCAAAACAGCACCACCAAGGATGTAACCAAGAAAATCGCCGACCTAGGGAACTGGGACAGTAAACGTGACACCTATAAGCTATGGATAACGAAAGTAGATCTATGGCAATCTATGCAGACATGGAACACAGATAAGCTTCGTGTCGTGGCGGTCCTATCCAGGTTAGAAGGTACCAAAGCTCAACTCTTTGCAAGGCTAAAGCTAGAAGAATACAAAGAATTAGAAAAGAAACCACGTCTAGACAAAGATGGAAAGGAACTAATAGGGTTCCCTCAAGGAGACCTCGCATGGCCCACGATGAAGGGTCTTAAAAAGGAATTTAGTCGATATTTCCAGATCGACTCTTTAGCGCATGAACAGCTTACTAAACTGGAATGTCTCTCTCAAGGAGGACACAACACATTTGAGTGGCTCAGTCGGTTTGAGCTGTTAGCTAAAGAAGCCAAGATCTTCGAGGATCACACTTTAACGCTTCTTAAAAGATTGGTAGATCAACCAATTTACCATCAAGTCAACCTTCAAGATTCGGATGCGTCATATGAGGACTTTAAAGAACTCATAAAGAAAGTAGGATTAGCATTCGAAAAGGAAAAAGAAGAACGTGGAAGCTTCTCCAACTTTAGATGCCCGCAAATTATGTCACGGCCATCTCTGAACAATTTTCCCTGACCTCCTTTTACTCCTCACCTCTACAATCCAGCAGCACGTCCCCCGGCTGCAAATCCTAAGTTTACTGCAGTTGGGACACAACCTGGCAGAGGTGCTCCAATGGACATAGGAGCTCAGCAAACCCGTCCTGTCACAAACAGAGATCCACAATGTTTCCCTTCCAAAAACCCCACGAACCTGAATGTGCAATGCTACAATTGCAACAGTCTCGGGCATATAGCAAGAGACTGTAAACTACCAAGGAGATTCCCTGTCCGCCAACAAGGGACTTATGATCAATGGGGTAATTATGTACCTCCCACCGATTATGTCCAGAACTACATGGTAGGAACGGAATTCTCAACCCAGCCAGATGCAAATGGCTGGCACGCGGCACAATTATATGATATGCGAGATTCAGCCGCAGTAGCAGCACAAACCATGTTGTCCCCTCAAATCATAGCCTCTCGGGCCCAATATACTACAGAAGAAGCTGAAGCGTATTGGAGGGATAGGATTGTGTCGGAAGAAAAGGCAAAGAATGCATCTAAGGTTTCTTTAAATTAAAAACAACTAAAGTTGAAAGGGGTAACTTTGGTCGTCGGACAATAGTATTACCAAGGTCAGTTACGACTAGTGCATGTTTTGACTTTGATAGTTCAGAATTGGACACTGCAATCAAGTGTGCTTTTGGAATTTCCATAAAGGTGGCTCAGGAGAGCATGGCACCGGAAAAGAAATATAGTGTGCTTAATTCCTTTATAAGGTCAGTTCGAATTGCATCGTTAAATTATAAATCCCCTGCAGAAAATGGGAAAACCCTTGCTCATCATGGAGAGTTCAATATTCCATGCAATATTAATTTTATGTATCAAGGACAAGATCGTCTTGTAGCCCTTAAAGCTTTACTAGATTCAGGGGCTTGCAACACGTTTATCGACTCCAAGGTAGTGGAGCAATATGCATTGGAAAAGAAGCCGTTAGCAAGACCCTTAGAAGCTATTAATGCTGATGGCTCCGTTAACACTCAAGGAACTTTACGACATTATGTCACCATAGCTATAACATTGCAAGGGCATACAGAGATGTTAGATGCATTAGTCTTAATGCTAGGAACCCATCAAATCATTATTGGATATGATTGGCTTTCTAGACACAATCCTGATATCGATTGGGTTCATAAAACTATCACCTTCCCTCGATGTACCCCTCACTGTCAGGAGTACAGTTGTCTCACCACTACTATCTGCACTATCTCAAAAGAGGAAGAAGTCAAGTTGAAAAAGGCAGTACCAGCGGCCTACCATGATTTCCTCGATGTCTTCTCGGAATCCAAATCTACTCGAATGCCTGAACGAAAACCCTGGGATCATGGCATAGATCTCAAATCAGATTTCATTCCAAAGAAAGGTCATGTTATCCCTCTTGCAGAAGCCAAACAAGAAGAAGTACGAACCTTCTTGCAAAAAGAATTGAAGAAAGGATATATATGCCCTTCTAAATCTCCACAAATAGCCCCTGTCTTCTTTATTCCAAAGAAAGACGGCAAAAAATGAATGATTATGGACTATTGCTATTTGAATGAAGGCACCATCAAAAACGCATATCCATTACCCCTAATCTCTACCCTCATTGATCGGCTTAAAGGTGCCGATATATTTACCACTCTAGATCTTTGATGGGGATATAATAATGTCCGCATCAAAGAAGGAGATGAATGGAAAGGAGCCTTCGTCACATCAGAAGGATCTTATGAACCCCTCGTCATGTATTTCGGAATGACAAATTCACCTGCAACTTTTCAGCAGATGATGAATGATATATATAACGATATGTGGGTTTGTGTCCTCATCTATCTAGATGATGTAAACATCTTCACCAAAAATAAAACCAAGGAAGAGCATGAGGCTATAGTGCGAGAAGTATTACAACACCTACGAGATAACGATCTTTACGCCAAGCCATCAAAATGTCATTTCTCTCAAGAAAAAGTAGACTTTTTGAGAATGGTAGTATCCAAAGATGGTGTTGAAATGCAAAAAGGCAAAGTAGACGAAATTCTCGATTGGCCTACACCTCGCAGACTCAAAGACGTTCAATCCTTTCTCGGACTCTGTAATTATTATAGACATTTTATTCAAGATTTTGCCGAAGTCTCAAAACCCCTTACTTCATTAATGAAAAAGGATCAAGAGTTCATTTGGCAAGAGCCTCAACAAAGAGCATTCAATATGCTAAAAGAGCGTTTTACGAAAGCACCTCTACTCGTCTTCCCAGATACCACCAAACCTATGCAAATAGAAGCTGATGCTTCTGATCTCGCCACAGGAGCAGTATTATCCCAACAGTGTGAAGATGGCTTATGGAGACCTTGTGCTTTTTATTCCCATTCTTTTTCCAAGGAAGAGCACAACTATCCTATATATGACAAAGAGTTGCTTGCCATTATCCAGGCATTACAAGAATGGAGACACTATTTATTGGGTCTAAATCATTTCGATATATGGACTGATCATAAGAATCTGGAATTCTGGAAAAAGCCACAAGACCTGTCAGCAAGGCAAGCAAGATGGCATGCTATTCTATTGAAATACAATTTTACCATTACCTATAAACTGGGATCTCAGAACGGTCGAGCTGATGCCTTATCTAGATGACCAGACTATGGAGATGCCGTAGAAAAAATAAATACAAACATCACCGTTCTCCCTCCCCAAGTATTTAATCTAAATGTCCAACTCTCTTCTCCATTTATGGATGACATAAAATGGGTTACTGTCTCAATGACAGATGCATTACCCGCAGCTTTTGTTTTCAGATCTGGAGTATTTATGGACGCTAGCAACAAGGTCTATGTTCCCCACGAATTAAGACCTCATTGTTTATCCCTATACCATGATTCTCCGTTGGTGGGTCATGCTGGACAAGCTCATACTCTGCATCTTATCACTTGCACGTTCACTTGGCCTGGTATTACCAAGGACGTCAAACAATATTTATCTTCTTGCCAAGTTTGTGCTATCTCGAAAGGGAAGCAACATGGTTCAGGAGTTGCTCCACTTCCTCTCCCCATTGCTATGAAACCTTGGCAGGATATTTTGGTCGACTTCATCTCAGGTTTCCCTCTAGTAGACGGAAAGGATGCGATCTGTGTCATTGTCGATCGCTTCTCCAAAGAGGTGGTTTTCATTCCATGCACGAAAACCATATCCTCTAAAGAGCTGGCTGTTCTTTTCCGCAATTTTGTTTGGTGTATTCACAGTCTTCCTTCTTCTATAGTTTCTGACCATGGAACACAATTTATTTCGGACTTCACATCCTCTTTCTGTCAACTCCTTAATATTTCACAAAAAATGTCCACCACCTATCATCCTCAAACCGATGGACAAACCGAACGTGTCAATCAGGAATTGATCGCTTATTTGCGGAAGTTTATAGCGAAGAAACAGCATGATTGGCCCAACTGGATTGCAATGGCCCAATATCATCACAACAACTCTGTTTCTTCAGCTACTCGAAAAACTCCTTTCTTCATCACCTGTAATTATGTTTCTCATTTAGGATTTGCAGATAACTTGCCAGGCTTTGCTGGGGAGTGCGCAGTTGCACATGAAGAGGTTTAACAGGCTTTGACCTCCGCACATGATACAATGGCATCAAGAGATCATGCCCCTATAACTTTTACACCAGTTGCTGGTGATAAAGTTTGGCTGTCCACAGATCATCTTAAGCTACCCTTTCCTTCACCAAAGCTGTCTCAACATTGGCTGGGCCCTTATTGGATTCTTGAGGTAATGCCGAATGCGGTGCGTTTGAAGTTACCTTCTCGTATGAAGATACATCCTGTTGTCAACGTGGGACACATTAAGCCTTATGTGGAGCCCACTCCATCTCAACCTGTGCTCTGACCCGATGCCATTCTTGTCACAGAAACTGGTGACGAAGAATTTGAGGTCGATCACATTGTTGATTCGAAGATGATGAATGGGTCTCTGCATTATTTGGTGCATTGGAAGGGCTGGGATGACTCGGATCGTACTTGGGAGCCTGTGGCTCATTTGGATAATGCTCAAGATGCTATCCGTGCTTTTCATGCTCGCAGGCCTAGTGCTCCTCATCCCCTTCGTCTTACCGGCATCAGTTTTGCTTTGCTTTTCTCCCCATATGAAAACTTGACTCGTCTGGAATCCGAGTCTTGAGGGGGGGGAAGTGTTACGAACTTCACTTTGAACTTGTACGATTCTCTCTTTTCTTTTTATCTTATCTTATCTTCCAGCATCACATGACTAGGTCACGTGACTTGTCACATGATCAATCACATGATTGGTCTAGACCTATGATGTCATCAATGATGTCATGCCTGTAGGCAACCTCATGTAGAGGCTCAGGCCCTTATCTTTCATTTCCATCTCGTGAGAGACTTCTTTTTATTTCCGTTTACTTTTCTTCCATTCTTTTAATCTCCATCTCTTCTCTTCCATTTGATGGACATGAGGTGTGCTTCCTTTTCACACCTTATCTATGACATCACTTGGTCCGTGCGCTCTTCCTGTACATATATAAAGGGTCTGTCTTTGGCTGTCATCCCTCAGCCTAATCCATTTGGTTACTCATCCTAGCTTAGAAAGTGAGACCTAGGGATTACCCTCTACTCTATCTTTTCTACCATCGATCCATCAACTTTGTGTAACAAGACCACTCAAGGGTGTATTGAATCAGTATAGTTCTTCAGTCATAACACTTGGATTAGGCTATTTACCTTGCCTGGTCTTCCTCGATTAGTGAACTCTCAAAACTGTACTTCTCCTCTTTTCTTCCAAGATCCAGACCTTCGGGTCCATACTCCAACTCCGCGACCACCTTCACCATGGTTCTATCAGGATGCTGCCTTTGGCACCGACCCTAACGACCACCTGGCTCAGCAGATAGGTTGGGAACTCCTTGATCAGGTTCCTAATTTGTTAGATCACCGATTCGTCCAATGACCTCCAACACCAGAACTCCAGTATCCCTGCACTCGTTGTGCAACCTCCGAGATAGAAGACTACCTCGGTAGTGAAGAAAATATCCACCCCGCAAACAAGGCCCAAATCGATCGCCTTCGTCTAGAAGAACCAGTGGTGCACCATGAGTGGGTAAGGTGGGCACAAGAAACTAGGTTCAGACAGGCAGCATATATGTTCTTTGTCGAAAGGGAAAAGGCTCGTCTTTCCGATACTTTAATTGACCTTGAAATACAGCTCTCGGCGGTGAAAGCCCTGAAGGATAAAAAAGAGAGAATCGTACAAGTCCAAAGTGAAGTTCGTAACACAAACAAGCAGAAAACATTTCTTTAAATTAAAACAGGCCAAAGTTGATAGGGGTAACTTTGGTTGAAGGACAATCACATTACCACATTCTGTAACTACTAATGTATCTTTAGACTTTGATAGTTCTGAACTGGACAATGCAATCAAATGTGCTTTCAGTATTTCCGTAAAGGTGTCTCAAACGAGTGTGGCACTGGAAAAGAAACATAGTGTACTTAATTCCTTTATCAGGTCAGTTTGTTTAGCATCCATAAATTATAAACCCCCTACAGAAAATAGCAAAACTTTCACTCATCATGGAGAGTGTTGTACCACCTAGTGAAAAGCTATACTTCTGAATTCCACACAGCGACAAGGAGTTGAGCTTCTGCAGATACCGTGCAGGGTTTTGCCACAGAGACCACACAGATACACACAAAGAGGTAAAGAAAATATGGTGAAGGATAAGGGGAGTAATATCCTTAAGGTCTCAACCTGCTAGGAGGTGAATAACCAAGTGGATTAGACTGAGGGGGATCAGTCGCAATACACCCCGTATTTATACTACTGTACAATGCACACGGACCAGGTGACATCATAGATAAGGTGTGAAAAAGAAGAAGCGGAGATTAATGCCATGCGGCATCAAAATGGAAGAGAAGGAAAGAAGCAACGGAAATAAAAAGAAGGCTTCTTTCATAAACGGAGATTAAATAGGCTGTGCCCATGAGGCCACCTGCAGGCATGACATCATTGGTCTAGGCCTGATCATGTGATCAATCACGTGACCTGTCACCTGACCTAGTCATGTGATGAAGATAAGATAAGACAAAAGATAAGATAAGATAAAAAAAGAAAAGTGAAAAAGTGCAAAGGAAATGTACGATGTCATAACAGAGAGTTTAACATTCCATGCAATATCAACTTTATATATCAAGGTCAAGACCGATTAGTGGCTTTGAAAGCCTTATTAGATTCTGAAGCTTGTAATACTTTCATTGACTCTAAAGTCATTAAACAGTACCAACTGGAAAAGAAATCATTAGCAAGACCATTGAAAGCTATCAATGCTGATGGATCCATCAATACACAAGGAACCCTTTAACATTATGTCACCATAGCCATTATCTTACAAGGACACATGGAAATGCTAGATGCACTAGTATCAACACTAGGCACTCATCAAATCATTATAGGTTATGACTGGCTTTTTAGACACAACCCTGATATTGATTGGGTAAACAAGACCATCTTATTCCCCTGCTGTACCCCACATTGTCAACAATACAGCCCCCTCACTACTGCAATATGAACCATCTCTAAGGAAGAAGAAATAGAATTAAAGAAAGCTGTACCTGCAGCTTATCATGACTTTCTTGATGTCTTCTCTAAATCTGAATTAACTAGAATGCCAGAAAGAAAACCCTGGAATCATGGCATTGATCTGAAACCAGACTTTGTACCAAAGAAAGGTCGCATTATTCCTTTCTCAGAAACAGAACAAGAAGAAGTCCATACTTTCTTACAAAAAAAACTGAAGAAAGGATATATCAGGCCTTTAAAATCTTCTCAAACTGCATCTGTCTTCTTCATTCCCAAAAAAGACAGCAAGAAATGAATGGTCATGAATTATAGGTACCTAAATGAGGGCACCATTAAGAATGCATATCCACTACCATTAATATCTACTCTTATCGATCAGCTTAAAGGAGCTGATATGTTCACTACTCTGGATCTGAGATGGGGATACAACAATGTACATATCAAGGAAGGAGATGAATGGAAAGGAGCCTTTGTCACACCTGAAGGATCCTATGAACCACTGGTCATGTACTTTGACATGACTAACTCCCTGGCCACCTTCCAACAAATGATGAATGATATCTACAATGACATGTGGGTTTGCATTCTCATTTATCTAGATGACATGAATATTTTTACAAAAAACAAAACAAAACAACAACATGAGGAAATAGTCCAAGAAGTATTGCAAAGGCTATAAGACAATGACCTTTATGCGAAACCCTTCAAATGCCATTTCTTCTAGGAAAAAGTCAATTTCTTAGGAATGGTAGTTTCTAAAGACAGAGTTGAAATGCAGAAGGGCAAAGTCAACGCAATACTAGATTGGCCTACACCTCGCCAACTGAAAGATGTTCAGTTTTTTCTAGGACTTTGTAACTATTATAGGTGCTTCATCCAAGATTTTGCTAAAATCTCCAAGCCACTTACTTCATTAACAAAGAAAGATCAGGAGTTTATTTAGAAAGAAGCACAACAACAAGTATTTGATATGCTAAAAGAATGTTTCACCAAGGCACCATTACTAGTGTTCCGGATATATTGAAGCCTATGCAGATTGAAGCTGATGCATCAGATTTTGCTACTGGTGCTGTCCTATCACA
>JBBPJS010000689.1:0-14592 GCA_038088835.1 Singerocomus rubriflavus | reverse complement strand
CTCGGCCTCGCCTTTATTCTCTTCAATGCCCTCATCTCCGCCTCCCTCAACCTTGGCGTCGGGAGCGCGCTCCTCACCTCGGCATTCCGCTGCGTCGTGCAGCTCGCCATCATGGGTTTGGTCCTACAAAGAGTGTTTGAAACCAATAACCCATGGGCTGTTGGGGCCATCGCATGTACGTTCTTTGCAGCCACACCACGTCCCACGTATACCTAATGTATCGTTCATCGTGCCACGAGCAGTCGTGTTGAACTTTTTGGGCACGTTCGAAGCCGGTACGTCCGTCGTCGCCTGGATGGGTGTCCGACCGCCGCCATGCGCTGATGATACGCATCTCCGTAGTCGCCAACAAGTCAAAAAAACGTTTCAACAATATGGTGTATCACATTCATCATCCATGCTGTTGAATGATGGTTGATGCGAGGGTCTCTTTCAGTTTTCAGCCGTCCTGATATCGATGTTGGGCTCGACGATACCAGTCTCGATTATCGGTGCCCGTTATGCAATGTCTGTGCTCCCCTTTTGGACACCAGAGCAATACAGTACGCCTTATTGTACCATACATTTAACGAGAAAATAGGCTGATGTCCCCCTGCAAATAGTTCCCATGGTGGGAATGTTGTGCGGAAATGCTGTCTCAGGTGTCGTAGTGACGGTTTCCTACGTCTTGAAAGAGATATAGCACGTATCCCACGCACTACCTCCCTCTCGTCCTTCTCTCACTGTGGCAGCGTCTGACGATCCCGATCCTCTAGCGACAATCGAGACAAGATCGAGACTTACCTCTCGTTTGGCGCTTCTCGCTTCGAAGCGTGCTCGCCCATCGCCCGCGAAGCTCTCCGCCTCGCGCTCACGCCAACGATCAATCAAATGAGGTCCGTCTCTTTCAATTCTCCTGTCCGACTCCAACATTGCGCTCAATCATCCATGTGTCCAATCTTTGGGGCCCACGTGTGTATATGTGCGTGTGTATGCGTTTGTATGTGTACAGCGTCATCGGTATCATATCAATACCTGGCATGATGACCGGTGCCATCCTTGGGGGGTCTTCGGTCGAGCAAGCAGCGAAATTACAAATGATCATCATGTTCATGATCTCGGCATCGACAGCGCTCGCCTCGATTGTCATGACCGTGATCGCACTCTCCGTCGTCGTCGATAACGAACACCGCGTCCGACCGGACCGCGTCGACGTCAGAGAACACGTCATCTGGCGCGCGAGGAACTGGGTGTTTGGACAGATAGTAGGTGGGGTCATGAGTCTCTGGGAGGGGTGTCGCAAGGTGGGGCAGCATGCGGGCGATCATAGACAGCCGCTGCTTGGATGACTCGGGACGAGGTCGGCGCAGATCGACTTTTATCCCTGTGGGTAACTCTATTTTATGTGCTCTGATCATTTCTACTGAAATAAGAAAAAGAAAAGATACAGTACTTGTCGCAACACGGACATGCTGAACCATTTTACCTTGGATCCCTGGCATATATCGGCGGCGACGATGATTTCGAGGAATAGTCGTGAGCACCTTTGTCGTGGCCATCGGCACACGGCGAAAAGTATGCGATTACCGATATATGCAAAGGCCGATCAATGAAATTAGTATTTGACACCGTCATTCCTCTGGTATTCACATCTATCTCTTTACCAGCAACCAGTGACCAAACCTGAAACACCCCGTCCAAGCGCCATCCAACACAGTGTCGGTTGTAATTCTGGACTTGGAACCCAGATCACAGCACTTACGGGTGATCAACACGACCAGTCGTTCATCGGACATGGGATGCTCCATGGCCGCCTAACTGCGGTCAACGTCAATGAATATGAGGGGATCGCCCCTGGTGACGCAAAAAATTAGAATGTAGCGCCAGCAGACGACATACAGTGCAGAATTTCGCCCACAAAAAGAGTGGAATGACCTGCATCAGTTAGGCTCCCATGATGCAAGAGCAGACATCAGTGATATCGATTGTTGACCATTTGCGCCCTCCAGGCTTGGCGGCTAAAGCGTCAAAAACTCGGTGCTGGGTCTCGCCTCAGCTCAAATAACCAAACTTGGCGAGAATCCATATTGATAGTAACTTCTAGGACTGAGATTAATCTCGCGTGCTTTTGCGACGACAAAACGTGGCGGACAGAAAAATAGATTACGACCTAGGATTGCCAGAGTCCATACAAACACAAAAAAGACGAACCAGTCGCGTCGTCCGACCGCTACACGGACGCCGACTGGCGGCAACCCAGTGGGTAGCCACACATGATAATGAGGCTATTCATTCGTCGCGGGAGTCGTTCCACATGGCCCTACATTAAAAAAAAAGGTGATCCAGACAAGAAGCTGGGGGGATGGTAATGTGCACCAGCTGCCACAATGAGCTTCTCATGCGACGAGCGGGAAAGAGACCTTGCGCTAGTTGCTGTGGCTTCTATGCAATGGAAGCAAGGTCGCATGGAAACAAAGTACAGGAGCTACATTGCGGGAGGTGCAACGGCACTCCAGGCGAAAAAAAAGGGGGTGTAGGACACACACATCAAGACGGCGAGCAAAGAAACGAGCTGTATATCAATGAGTGGACGAAAAAAGAGGTCCACGACGACACAAAGCACACCTAGCGCAAGGCTGGAGAAAGAAAGAAAGAGGAAGCCAGGACCCAGTGGTTAATGAAGTCACGTGGTGCGACCCGGCCAGATGGCGACCATTCATAAATTGGGGCGAGTGCGGACGAAAAATAGTCGGAATTAGGGACATATTGATTTTGGGGCCACCAGCCTCGTCCTCGTACGTGTCATTCTTGAGGTCATTCCATGTTTCAGAATCTCGGTTTGATGATCTTGGCCCACTGTTTTTCTTGTCGCACTGCAGTAGATACCTGGTCATTTGTGTTATGTAAACGGGACCCCCTCGACTCGGCATTCTCTATAGAAGGCAACGCGGCACTTTCCGCTCTGCCATGCTGTGAAGAATTCGATCAACGGTAACTACAGCAAGTGTAATGCCAAGTTGTGCAAAGATATTCTATTGTTCTATTCCTGAGCCCCATGTAGGATGCGATCCGGATCCCTGTCCGAGTAGGTGGATGAAACGAGAACAACATGGTAGGTACAACTTGAAACGCAGACCCTCTTCGGCGCGATCGGTGCATACCGCCCGGTGTCCATACGGCGAACGACAAACTGCGGATGGAGCGCACGAGGCGGACCTCAAAGACCTCACGCGCTGCTATGTCTCTTCCATGATACCTCGAGCTAGACGAGTTGCATACGGTTTTCGCATTGTGCAGGTACTCCGACATCGTTCGTGGAGTATCACGTTTGTGCGTCTCTAAACGACGATATGCAAAGAACACATCGGCATCAAGTCCGATGAGAACGCCCGAACGCAAATTGTATTTTCAGGCGACCTTTTCGTCTCTGCACGGAATTCACCGGTTTTATCTTCCCACCTAGAGACAAATGGTCCGGCGGACGAAAGATGGCGACAAGCGTATAAGTGTATACATCTGCCATGTGTTGTTCCTGAATTAGGCTTGCGTCCTATGGAGCTTCATCATATCCAAGTCCCTTCCGTAATACACAAGTCGATACAAACTCACAGCCGAAATATTGTCGTGTCTCCTCAAGGTCTCTTGCATATTCTTTCTGTTTGTATGTGCGATCAAGAGCGCGCTGTTCGGAAGCATTTACAGAGTTGCAACAGACCAGAGAGCATCAAGATACTAATAAATAACTGATTATCAGTCAAATTTCATTTGACAAACGTAACATGAGAACTCAGGGGGTGGGCGGCGTAGACACAAAGCTTTGGCCGCGGCGGGGTCCATCCGATGAGCGCGCTCGCCACGAGACGTGTGTTTAGGCAACCCGACCGGCCCTGCATTCAAATGACTCCAATATCGAGGTAAACTGAAACCGCTGGCTTGCACTTCTCGTAAGCCACTCGCCACCGTTGTTCCGGCGTGAAATGGAGTCTGAAAGGAAAAAAAAAAAGCGCCGATTTGCTTCAGTTCCTTTCTTTTCTTTGCATCCTCAGGGAGATCCATCCCGCAGTGCACCCAGAGCGGGCGATTATCGCCGGCTCTCTCCATTTGAGTGTACCATCAAGGTCAATGCACCAAACCCAGTTCCGCTCCCTTACAGGAGCATCGGAGTGACCCGATGCGTCTCCGACGTCCGTTGGTGAGCGGGTCCAAACCCAGTTCTGTGCCCGGATGACTAGACGTGGATTAAAGGTCCCTCTTCAGGGAGTATACGGCATGAAACCTGTCCCTGAGATATGCCCTGAACGGATTCTAAGAACGCGTCAAGTAGTCTTCGAATTTTGAGTCCATCATGCACGAACCTCCTTTCGTTACTAGAACACCGCTGAATACGTATCTATATCCATTCACTCGTCATGGGGATCGTTCCACATGACCCTGCATTGAAAAGAAAAAAAAAGTAACCCGGACAAGAAACGCGTCCCGATGGGTAGAGGGTGATAATGAGCACCAGTTGCTATAAAGGGTTTGTCATGCGATGGGGGGGATAGGAGGCCTTACGCTAGTTGAGTGGCTTCTGCGTAATGGAAGCATTAGGGTGCATGGAAAGCAAGCCAAAGATGAATCACAGGCTGTGGCTCCAACGGCATTCCACACCAAAAAAACGGGGGACGCACATACTGCGGGGGAGGATACAAAAAAGGAAACGGGGAGAGGGGGGGAAGTGGTTAATGAGAAGTGAGAACGATCCGACCAAGGCTGCGGGAAATCAATGATTGGACGACAAGGAGGTCTACGACGATGCAAAAGCACATCTGGTGGAAAGTGACGGAAGTGGTTGGAGAGACAAGGAGAGGACGCTCGTTCTGTGGCCTCGCCGAGCATCCCTGTGGCTAATGATGCCACGTAATGCGACTCGGCTACCCTTGCTGACAGGCACTGGGGAAAGGCCAAGGGAAAGTCGTACATTGCAAGGCTGGGAAAGATCCTGGATTGTCGGTGCGATGCTGAAAATCCCCCCGAGGTGGGGCATTTAAAAATTAAAATAAATGTGTACCTAGGATGAGTGCGTAAGAGAGTGACGCAGCCCCGAAAAATGGACGGACTTACGGGTATTGAATATATGAATATTGGTCCAAGTAAATTCGCCTTAGATCTTGCCACTGACTTCAAATCCTCATACACGAAGTGAGGCTGCTCCATGGTTTGAAATGTCGGTTTGACCCACTTTCATGTACTCTTCGCACCGCAGTAAATAAATAAATATAAATGGGGTGTTCTCCCTCGAATCGGCGTTCTCCGCCCTGCCATGCTGTATCCCGCCGCACATCAACGGTAGCCGTACGGCAGTGTGTACAGAGTTTTGCAACGATACTCTGTTCCTGCTCTGTTGTTGAACTGCACGTAGAATATGATCTGGAACCCTGTCCGAGCGTGTGGATGAAACGATAACAAGGCATGCACGACACCCAGGCATGGCATTGAATACAGCACAAAACACAGCCCCTCTTGGGTGCGATCGACGAATAGTATTGCCCGTTGAGGGCACAATATACACCAAGCTGCGGGTGGAGCGCACGAGGCAGACCTCAAAAACCCCGTGCACCACTGTGTCCCTTTCGTCTGCCCGGAGTTGACGAGTTGCATACAACTCTCGCATTGCACAAGCAGGTATTCGGGTTGCTCCGATGGACCATCGTCTAAACATCACGTTTATGTGGCCTATCTAAATGGGGATATTCCAAACCCCCTCGAACCCGCCTGTTGCGCGAATCGTACTAGAATTTACGTCCCTGCACGAACCTCAACGGTTATTTTTGTTCCCGGAGATAAATGGTCTTTCGGACGGAAAAAGGCGACAAGCGAGTAACTGCATAGCATCTGCCACGTGCTGTTCCTCAGTTTGGTTTGCGTTCAACGGAGCTTCATCACATCCGAGCCCCTTTCGAGATACACAAGTTCATGCAGACTCGGCTGAAACATTGTCGCGTCTCTTACTTTTGCTGCATGCGTTTTCGTGTATCTTGTTTCTACGTGCAGTCATGAGTGCGCGGTTGTCGGAGGCTTTTCTATACTTGCAGCGGACTGGGGAGCATCAAGAGGCTGATACATAACTGATCATCAGCCGAACTTCAAGTTTGTAACAAACATAATATAAGAACTGCATGGCACAGGTGGCATAGGCACTAACTTGGATTCGCCGCGGCGGAGCTTGTCCGATGAGTGCACTCGCCATATAGATGCGCGTTGGATCCCTCCCCATTTAAATGACTCCAATATTAAGGCGAATAGATACCGCTGGCTTGCACCTGTCGTGAACCATCCCCCACCGTCGTGCTGACGCGAAATAGAGTTTGAAAGGGAACAAAGAAAGCTGACAAACTATTTTTTTTTCTTCTTTGGTATCCTCAGCGGGCTCCATCACGTCGCAATGCGTCTGGAGCAGGCGATCACCGCTAGCTTTCTCCATTGCGAGTGTACCATCAAGGTCAATGTACCAGACCTTGTTTCGGCATGTCTTGCGAGAATATCGGAGTGATTCGATGTATCTCTAGCGTTCGTTAGTAAGCCGGTCCCAAACTCAGTCCTGTGCGTTGTAGCTAAGCGTGGATCAGAAATCACTCTGTCTCGAAAATTTGGGAGTATACGGCATGAAACTTGTTCCTGAGATAAGCTCCGGACAAGTATAAGAACGCGTCAGGTAATCCTTAAACTTTGACTAGTATGCACGAACTTCCATTCAGCGCACCGTTGAACACGTACTTTGTCACTGAGGGAGACCATCCTCCCCTTCCATACGTTCCCAACCCCGGGAGTTACTATATAGACCCCTCGCAGACCCACACAGAGGCACCGATCGAGGAATCCAGTGTTCTCTGGCCTCTGGTTTCATCGGCCGAAGGTCTGGTCACAACCAGTACGGCTGATGCACACCGACGATTTCTCTACTGACAGCATATTAGCCCACCTGCACGGAATCTCTCACGAAGGCAATGCCTCACAGGGCGTGTCCATACCTGGGGTGATGACCGAATCCTTTTCTTCCGTTCCTGTTGGTGTGCCAGCTGTCACCTGCGGACTCGCCAGCGGCTTGCCTTGTGCTCT
The DNA here is from genome assembly GCA_038088835.1 of Singerocomus rubriflavus. NCBI lineage: Eukaryota > Fungi > Basidiomycota > Agaricomycetes > Boletales > Boletaceae > Singerocomus > Singerocomus rubriflavus. Next base: position 7,515 of record JBBPJS010000689.1, on the reverse strand, counting down.
GCCATTGAATGGTTCCGCTCACTCCATCAAACAGCACCTCCGCACTCATGGCCATGTGTATGCGCACCGGCAGAATGTGCAGTGCCCATGGACAGGATGTCTGAAAACCTTGCAATGGATGAACGTGCCCAGGCACATTCAGTCCACGCACTTGGGAGTCCGATATAGATGTTCAAGTTGCGGCAAAGCGTTCACCCGGCGCGAAGTGTTGGCGAAGCATACCGCATTACTGAATTGTGTTGGTCAGTGCCTGTTTTGGCGCTGAGATGACCGCACTGACCCACCTTTTTTTTCAGGCACTCCACCCATGGGTGCGTAGAGGAAGAATTCACTGAGTTTAGTATACTTGTTGAGATGCGCTACGGACGTTCAATCCATTACTGCATCCTCGATGACATAAGTGGAGGCCGCGTACAGGCTGATGTCACGACGACGACTTGGCAGAGAGTAACGTGAACGGCGCGACCATCGCGCGCAAAGTGTCCCTTGTCGCCCATTGACAACGAATACTATTTTCAAAGTACAAAGCGCCCTTTTACACCTATTTAGTATTACTCGATGACGTAGCAGTGTACGGACAGGCACGTGATAGAGTACCTCGTTTCACTGCCATTGCGACGCGCTCCTCCTCCCAAGCGTCCTCGTCGCTCTGCGTGCTGCGACGCCATCCGTCGCATCTTGACTTCAACACTCGGAACCATTCATCTGTGGCGGAACAACGCCTTCGCCCATCCGCCCGAAAAAGTTTCTCGTCCTACTCCCGTATACAACAATAAGTTAGTGATTAATTTAAATGTACTCACTAGAGGTGCCCCTTGCTCCCATTTACGCTCCACAAGCCCAGTCCAACGCATAATTACGAGTCGTGTGGAACACGAGTCGAACCATTTACTTGCCAATTCCATACCACGCGCGAATAGGATGGTTTAGAGAGTGCTCGCTCGAATTAGACCCTCGATCAAGGTATTCGCACCTCGTGTCGCAGTACAGATATGGAGTGATATCCCCTGAGCGGGAAGCAAGTTGTAGTATAAGAGTGTAATCACACACCGTAGATCCCGTTTGGCCTCATTGATATATGAGATCCACGGTTAGCAGGTATGTTGTACACGTTTCCTAGAATAACTAACAGCGCAGGAAGGTGGACTTGGGGTTTCTCATCCCAGTGTAATAATGACTTACAGTTATTCTTGTAGGAAGGGGTGGAGCAGTATGGTGGTATCTATACCGACAGAAAGGGGGTATTCATTACCTTGACCCTCGACAGTTGTACCACGTAGTGCCACCCTCCTGACCAATGCACACAACTTTGTCAGTCTGTTACACACTGCAGAGAATCATTCGCATCGCTGTACCATCCGCACTTGAAGGCAACCAAGGAGACACCTGCCACAGTTATTGGGGAAGGACTAATTATGCCAAGGTCAGCATTTGATGTCGGACTCGAGAGCTCTGATGTCCGATTTATGCCGACAGTGTGACACCCTGTTCAGGCCTCTGGTCATGCTTTCGCTTTGAAAGCCATCTTATTCGTCGAGAGAGAGGTCCGGGTGAGAACTGGAGACTGCCTCTGCTTCACTCTCAAGCCACTTGAATAGCAGTATTAATGTCGTCGAGCATGGACAAGTAGGGTACCAAGTCCTCTCCCGTGACACGCTCTCCCTCGATATTCCACAGAGGAACGATGGTGGCTTGTATGACGAGAATTGTGTCTTTGGGGAGAGATCCTCACCGTAGTTCTCCGAGAGCACGAGTGGCATCGGGGGATCCGGCATCCTCTAGAAACGGAGGGTCTGACGTGTTATAAAAAACGGTGGTATTGACAGGAGCAACTATGCGAAATAAGTGGCACTAATTTGAAGGGCATACAAAGACTCGGAGATGGCGAGGAGAAACAAACGAGAGAAGAGGGTGAAAGAAACGGGGAAAGGCAGGGAAGGGAAACTATGGCACAGTATCTTTCAAATGACGATATTGCACTCGAGGGCGATGTCTCTACAATACTGTCAGTACTCGTGCTGTGTGAGGTGGCAAGGGCGAGGTGTGGCACAGGTTGGCAGGGTGCACGCGTAGCCCTTCACATTAAAGAGAGTTATGTATACACAGGATCAATTGGCTATGCTAGCTGTTCGTCCGTCCTTCCAGAGTGGGCTACTGTACCATCTCATGTCGTCATCGTGCTGTACGAGCCACTAGGGTAACGACCGTGCAGGTCCACTGCAGGAGCCCTTCTCTCTCCATTCTCTCGGTGTGGATGTGGGTGTGGGTCTTCCTTTGTGTTTCTCATCCTCTGCGTTCCTCTCAATATAGTGTGGTCGTTGTCCTTTTTCCATCACCCGTACCCACTCGCGGGCCATCGTCACGTGATCCATGTCTCGCCTCGAGCGTGCGCAGTTTTGCATAGACTCCAGCAGACTTTAATCTCAACGAAGCGTTTCTTTTTTCAAGTGGTGCGCCTTTCTGCTCCCAACAAGAGTCTGGCGTTGTCCTTGTTGTAAGCTTGTTGTACACCTAGAAAAGCAATCTTGGCCAAAAAAAGAACACAAAAAGAGAAGGTGAGAGAGACTCGGAAGGAGGAAATTGACACAGCAAATCTTTCATGAACTTGGCCGGAACCTTTTGACAGCCCGCATCAGCTTTCGGACCATTCTGATTAGTTTCGACCATTTTTCACACAAAACACACTTTTAATTTTTATCTGAATACACTATGCTTGCGAGACTCCTAGTCTGCAAACGTGAAGTGTCGTGCGCCAGACGAGTGTTGTCGCATCTGATGCGGATCTGTCGTCCCGACGTCTGACCATGTGCCCTAATCCACGCCACGCGAGCGGCGCCACCACCTGCATGTCCACGCGTTTCTCCGTCAAGAACGAAATGTCGTTCGGATGTAAAACGGGGAGTAGTGGCTGTCTGCATTCGGTACTGCGCTGATTGAACGGCGACTGTACATAAGGGGGACACGAGGTAAGGTCCAGCCAAGTGACAGGTTGTTGATGCGGATGGTAATGCGCGAGGTGTGTTATGAGTGTGCCTACGCCGCAGGCAACAAGAAAAACCAATGAAGCCATGAAACGGGGCGCAAGCGGCGAGGACGCAAAGAGTAAACGCGCGACGAAGAAATAGCGAAGACTGGAGACAGCAAGAATGAGTTGGTGGAACGAAAATGAGCTCCACGACATTGAGCGCACCATAGTACGATCGCAATCTGCAGTGGTCATGCGCGGCGCAGGTAAAATCCGTGTCCTGTTGGATCGGAGAACATATCATATTCTCTGTTCCGCGTGCGGAAGCTATGGTTCCCGGAGAAAGTTGTGATGGTTCTCGCTGTAGAGGAAGCCAGTACACTACGTGTACAATGCTGCATGGGATTGACACGACTCGGCCTCGTGTGAAACTGCCAACATTGAGCTTGGAATCATGCACCACCAGTGTTGTGAGGGATCGTCGTCAAACCGGTCTGACAAGGTTGATCATTGGTAACATTGATCAACCGTTTAATAATGGATTAGGAGGCGCACAGCTCCCAAAAAGTCCCTTTGAAAGAGATCCGAAGTGGGTGTTACTGTCCTGTTCCATGGCTGTCGTTATACCATTTCTTCGTCAAGTCGCAGATCTGAGTTAAATATACCGGAAGTGAGTCATTGAAGTAAATTTTGAGCAGAATCAAATAAATGCATTAGCCCCCTTGTATTTGATCCCATCTGTTCGATAATATCCGTGTTCGATGAAACAGCACTTTAGGTACAGCACTACTGGAATTGCTTGGGATCCCTGTTCCATGTTAATGAGCTTTCCGTCACTCTGCTAGGGCTAGATCTGATGACCAACCTCCATTCTGGTACGGGTACGCGAACTCGTTCGGGCCAGGATTAGGTCTAGTCAAGAATCAACCAATCAATAGCGCAGCGTGCGTCTTTCACGCGCTACGCAGCATCGGCGCAGGATGGGCTTGTTGATGCCGTAGACCTTCGAGAGGCAAGGCTTCAAGTACATGATTCTCTTGCCATGATGCCGTTCAACCTTCGATCCTCGCTTCTCGCCCCTTTCGTATTCAGCGTGCCAAACATCTAGATCGCGCACGACACCTTCGTTCTGGCATCAGGTGCAGCGTTAGCTTTCGTCAACGGAGTGTTAGAATCAAATTCTGCAAGCTCCACTAAAGTCAAATTCAAAAATGGGCGCAAATTCGGGCTTCTGCGCTGCGCAGCAGCGGAAGATGGCTAGCTCCCGTCGGAGATAGCATATCACTTCAGCTAGGCCGAGGATCAAGTAGGCTGAAATCTGTTGTTATATCAATATCTTGTTTGCAACGTGTTAATCAGAGCTCCGAAATTATGGAGTGGCCCGTGGGTACTGAAGTCCTTGTCCGCCTCAAGCACCAGTACCGTTCTGCCTCGACTTTCATGAATTGTTGTTTGCACATAGCAGAAGCATTCGACTTACCATGTACCTCGAATACGCGATCATCACGGGTTGTTGCCAATTAGTCAAAGTCGCCTATAGTTCATAGTCTCTCTTGCAATGACACGTTGTCCCCGTACAGGAACCAAATGGTTCCTATGTCAAGGTGGGGTCAGAGCCTCCTCTGCATTCCCTGCGGGTCATCGGTGCCGTCAAACCACACGGTGTACCACATGAAACACAAATGTTATTTGCGACGGGACTGTGGTAACAAGCATGTCGTGTTAGGAGGGTGTGGAATTTCAGTCTTTTGTGTCGGTGCTCTCAGGCCATGCGGTGTGCACGGAGCTGGTGGACGTACAAGGGTATTACCAGTTTCCTCTATCAAAGTTATATGATCAATGCACCAAACGTAATCCCGGTGTATAGCGCAGGCTGCTAACTGGTAAGTATGCAGCTAGACATCCCTCTACAGATACAACGTACTTTGTAAATGGGCAGATATGGAATCACAGCGAAGCAACAATACAAAGACTTGCACAGGCGTGGTGTGTATAACACGGTGCTGAAGCGTGCCTGAGATATTCCCGCTTCCTCGCAAACCGCATGTATTTGCTATGAAACTTGCCCACAAGAAAAGTCTGCTGTATAAGAAAGCTTCAGGTTATGGGATCCTCAACATTCTGTCAAGCATGTACGAACCCACTTTCGATACTACATACTCCGTCTTTGAGGACTTTCCGTCCGGCTTCACTTCCGGGAGCAATACTTGGCCAATAGACAGCCTGACTGAGGAGTTCATTAACTGGTTTGGGGCCCCGCCGGTCGAGGGCCCGCTCGCAACCAGTATGGCTGATGTGCACCGATGATTGCTCTGCTGACTCCTCATCAGTCTACCCGTACGAAACCCCGGACGATATCATACAGAACGTACCTCAAAATAGAGCAAACACAGCTGTCTCTGTCAGTCAAGTAGAAGCCACCTGTGGTCTCGCTGGCGGCTCGCCTTGCGCCCTGCCGTTTGATGGTTCCGCCAAGTCTATTAAATTGCATCTTAGAACGCACGGACATGTGTATCAGCATCGGGAGACTGCGCGGTGTCCCTGGTCAGGATGCGACAAAAGCCTGCAATGGACCTCCATGCCTCGCCACATCTCGTCGGTTCATATGAGCTTTCGTTTCAAATGTTCGGATTGCGATAAAGCGTTCACACGACGCGATGGATTAGCAAAGCATACCGCACTGCTCAAGTGCAAGGGTCGACGCGTGGAAGGCAGGGAACAGCTGGTTTAGATAGAACCACGACTATACCGTAGTGCTGGGATTGGTTTTTTCTTTGTTTGCTATCATGTATTACCATTAGCGCTGATACGGAGTACTTGTTTATAATCGATCCTTATTCTATATGCATTGAAACACTCGTGTACTGATGGCGACAATGTGATGAATCTGACTCTGGGACGTTGGCTGCCCATACGGATATGTTTACCAACAACCACTGGTTATGTAAGCCATGGATAACGATAGTTTGTTCAGTCTTCACAGACCCCCATAGATGACTCCATTGTTCGTGCATAGATATCATTTCTCAAACTTGAACAAGCTCATTTGAAGCAAGCGAGAACTGCTTGTCGTGCTGAGTCGTGGAACTTCTGAGTTTCCGTGCCCGTAATTGGTTTGTGACATCTCGTGACATTCGTGTGACTAGCAAAGTCGTAGTAGTGTTTACATCCTGCTTCTCTCTCTTTGTAGAATGGACCTTGTGCTGGATCATGCTGTCGTCACCGGGACATTAAGACTATAATGCAGGGAGATCGGCCGCTTCACCATCGCGCGCCTGTTGGAGTTCGGCAAAGCGTATTCGTAGATGTAACCTCAGGCAACATGCAGGGACGTCTCCATTGCGATCTGTTGCGTACCCTTTTTTCTCTCATTTGTTACTTTAGCCGTCGACTGACACAGACAGTCATATGATATATACACTCCCATGTACCGCTTTACTGTTTCTCTTTCGTATATAAGACCGATCATGTACTACGATCACCCCAGTCCGTCGCATCCGCGCACGACTGAGGTGAGGATGTTATACTCCACTCATTTGTTACCTACTCGTTCTAACTCATACTCAATTAGATCCTTGATAGTATTCCAACAGCACCATGCAAACCTTCCTTCTAGTGCGACACGAGATGCTATATGGCTAAGGAACCTAAATATGGAAATCGGATATGGTCAACTTGGACCCACAAAATTATATGGTGATAACCAGTCAGCGATCGCAATCGCAACAAATCAAAAGTACCATAGCTAATTGAGACACTTTAATATATGGAATCATCATCTCCAACAAAAGATACAAGGAAAAGTTGTATGCCTCAAATATTGTTGAACTCAACATATGACTGCAGACATTTTTACAAAGGCTCTACCTTGTGATGCACATCAGTATCACATGAAAAACCTTGGATTGAATTCAGCTTAAGTGGGAGTGTTGGTTCTGACAGGCCAAATACAGTAACCAAGGACGTTGACTCATCTAAACACAAATATGCGAGTCGTTTGAAACACGAACCATGTGCACACAGTAAGCAGAGGGGAAATCCCCTTACTGATTAAAATACGAGTGCAGTATTTAGAACTGTAGTCTACGAAAATAAACGAGAGAGCAAGTCGCTCATTTCCCCCACTTGTGCTCCGCGTCTGAGCCTGCTGTCGTATCGCCTAAGCCATCTTTCCCACGGTCGTAGCTTCGGCAACCGGGTCATTTTGAGGCTGCTGAGTCATCCCCAGGACTATCTCCCACGCCTCTTTCCTTTTGAGGACCGTCGACATCCGCATCTTCCATGCGACCCAATTATCTTCCAATAACTTTTCAATCTTCGGCGTATGATTGGTCTGCTTAGTGGTCGCATGCTGGGTCGATACAGGTTGTGACTGGAGTGGTGCCGCTATAGTGGATGAAATCGGCCCGGAGCTGCTGTTGAGGAGCGTGGAAATATTCGGCAAAGTAGGTGGCTGCGATGGCGGAGTATGTCCGCTCAGCTGGGTCGATGATTGAGTGGACATCACGTAAGCGATAAGCGAGGGCAGTTAATTTGATGCGCGAGCAGGG